>JANEHU010003076.1:0-59000 GCA_027563435.1 Nasonovia ribisnigri | reverse complement strand
TTTAATACAAGCTTTTTTTATATATTGTTACAATATCAGTTGAAAAATTTTAAAAATACATATGCACGATTTTTTTTTATAAGCATTTAAAGTTCGAATTTTGACAAAATTTCATATTTAAACCAAGAATAATGATTTTAGTTATTTTGATATAATTTAAAAATATTATTTGTTGGTATATGAAACTTTTAGAATATATTGTTATATTTTATATACACGCAATGGCATTTAAAATATAATTTTTTTGAGAAAAATGAATTTAACCAACTATAGTAAATACTAATGCCTATAATACTAAAATGAATTAGTTTATTCACAATAATATCATCAAATACATTTAGACTTAGTAAGATATTATAGACTGACTGACCGTCTTCCCTCAGAATCGTTTTTCTTATTCAATGATATTATATCATTGGATTAAATTATTAAAATCTAACACAATCCATTTCAGTGACTCACTTGTAACCTACTGTACAGCAGAGCGACATACACTTACCCGCCCTTTTTATGTATATATTTTATGAATAATTAGACACAACTCATACGTTTTATTTTTTGGTTTTGAGATCATATACAACTTTAACAGAAAATTTGGCACTGCAGGTCACTACTAATCATCGACAAATTGTATAAATTGGAGATGTCTTGTCTTGTCTTGTCTCCATTTGTTATGTACACTACCATACACTGCCTGTGTAGAATGTTATTCACTTTTATTACCATATAGTGTAGGTGTACTGTAAATTGTACAAACTGCAAGTACATATTTCGAACCTACTTAATTGAATTGAATACTAAAATACTGTCAAATATAAATTCAAACTTCCTATATTTGTAATATAATATGTAAACCGAAGTAATTTAAGATTTTTCAAGTGTATGAGCGCCCAGCTCACCACAGACTTTATCCTTCTATCTGTTATGTAACTCGGATGAATAGATATTATTATAATGGTATTTGATTAAAGAATATTTTTGATTTCATCAACAAAAAAATGCCATTTTACATAATTGTAGGTATATAAATTATTATTATTAATTTTAGTTTAAAGTATAATTAATGGTCAATGGATATTGGATAATAATAATAAATAAATTATAATATATTATAATGTAATTAATTTTAATCATGCTATTTATATCATTAACTGTTCCTATGTTGGTCAATTAGATCACTCATTTTGAGATCAACTAGATCTTTAGGGGAAAATATAAATTTGGTGATCTTAAAGACGTATATATGGATCTAGATGGCCTAAGGGGATTTAGTTGACAGGGGAACTAATTGACCCTCGAGGATCTAGTTGACCACTGGGGATCTAGTTGATCACAGGGGATCTAGATAACCATGGGGATCTAGTAGGACGGGGATCTAGGTACAGTCAACAAATTAATGAGTACATAGATACTGATAGTACACTGATAGTTGATACACAGTCACGATTCACGATGTAGAGAAGAAGAGACAGAGAGTATACATCGTGCGACATCGTGCATAGAGCATAGAATACCCATGATAAATCATATAATACATCATTAGAAGACCGTGGTGCATACAACAACTGCATACATGACTAAAATAATAAAAAAATTATAATTTATAATAGCAAATAACCTTTATTTAGTCGTGACTGCATAGAGTAAATACTCTATGAGATAATGGTATAATCTTAATCCGTAGAAAAACAAATTTCAACCGAATTAGATAAGAATATAGGGAAGAACAATATTATCATAATATTATACGCGATTACAACTATAGTATAATATTCTTATCTATAATCTTTATATCAATGATTTTCATTTGATTCGTTTGGGATTTGGAAATGTTAAAATGTTTGTGAATGATGAAATAGCATCGTAGACTATAATATTTTAGAATATTATCAAGTAGGTGCTAAAATGCTATATAAATAATAAATATTACGTTGTGGTAAATGTCTAATTGTAAAAAAATGTATTTTTCTATTTATGATGTACGTAATTTATCTACGCCAATAGGTCTATTAGGTGGACTTTAGTGTTGTCAAAATGTCAACTGGTTATTGTGCTTGAAAACATTTTATTCAAGTTTTCTTGCTGTTTATTAAACCTTAAATGTTGGTAACATTTTTTGAAATTCGTATTATAATTTACTATATAGTTTTCGTACCTAAACATTATTTTTTATAATTATAGGACAATCTAAATAATTTAATATTTTTCTGTATTAAAAGTGACGTGTTTCGAAAATAATTCCATCTAGATTTTTGTTGAATATTAAACATGATGTGAGTATTGAAGTTACCTATTAATTTGTTATCTTAGGTTTATTATATACATTGTTATATGATTTAGGGCAAGAAATTTGTCAGACAGCAGCGATATATCTTCATCGCCATCAGATGAGGAAGAAGTACTTAAACAAAAGAGTAAAAAATTGAAAGTTCATCAGATTGAAGATCGAGCGACATCAAAGTTTTATACTAAAGATGATAGCCAAGAAGATCTTCCATATGTTGCTGATAATGTTTTTAAAGTTAAAAAAACAAAACAAAACAAATATAAAAGAAAATTTAAATCTAAAGGCCAATCATCATTTAAAGTTAATATTTGTCTTACAGTAACTAATAAGTAGTAACAGTTCATTACCTAATTATTAGTTCACTTAATATTATTATTTATAGTCGAATAAAACTATAGATGACTCAAAAGAAATAAAGTATGCTAACAACTATGCTCCAAATAATCATGAAAAATCGTATTTAAATAATCCAGTTGCATTTATGAAGAGCGACATTAAGCTAGGTATTTACATTTTTAAATAAGATAAAGCATATAATTTTAATTTCAATTTTTTTATTAGAACATAAAAATAAAAGAAGATTATCTTCTTCTGAAGATAGCTCGGACAGTGATAGTATAAACTGTTTTTCAAATCATGGCCCGCAATCTAAGACTGAACAATCTGATGGTGCTTCTTGTTCAAGAACAATTGATTCTGATTCAAATGCATCAGATGATCATCCTTCAAAGACTTATGGAACTGAAGATAATGAAAAGAGTAACAAGGGAATGTCTTTAATGGTAGTTACTAAATATTATAAATTACTAATTAAAATAATACATTTATTAAAAATAGTATCTACTATTTATATTTAATAATTATTTCATTTCTAGAAAAAAAGTGGTTACAAAGAAGGTGAAGGATTGGGGAAAAATGCTCAGGGATTGGTGAATCCAGTACAGTTACCTACTCAAAAAGGTCGTAGAGGTTTGGGTTTTGCATCACGAGAGCCAAGAGAATCTTTTGTTTTAGACTGGGATCCTGAACAAGAAGAAGTAATTATAATATCAAAGGTTATAAAAATTTTAATATATTTTATATACAATTACAGTCGGCAGATATTTTAAAAGTGACTGAATGGTTAGAAAATGAAGATCCACTGACATTATCAATTGAGGATATGAATTATTGGTTTGAAACTGGTGAAAAAAAATTAACATATAACCAAACAACAGAGTTTGCTGATTCAGAGATTTTTAAAGTTGTTAATTGTAGCAAGGTATATTTTTATATTTTTTGAAGTATCTCATTATTTATCTACAATATTAAAATGTATTGTTCATATTGTATAGAATGTTTTGGATAATATTGATGACCATGATTTCCGTCATGCTAGAACTAAAGCAAATCCATTTGAAACTGTGAAAAATGGAATATTCCAAAACCGAGCTGCAATGAAAATGGCTAATATTGATTGGGCATGTGATTTTATGTTCACTGATCCTAAATATAATGACGGTGTATGTTTGCTTAGTTTTTTTGTATTATATTTTTATTTATGATAATTTTTATAATTTTAGTCATCTATGCTAACGAGTCCTAGTAGTTTACTCTATTTTGCTGATATATGTGCTGGACCCGGGGGTTTTTCGGAATATGTATTATGGCGAAAAAGTTGGAAAGCAAAAGGTGTAGGATTTACATTACGTAACGCAAACGATTTCAAATTGAATGACTTTTATGCCGGTTCTCCAGAGTCATTTGAAGCTTTTTATGGTAAGCATAAGTATATAATAAATAAATAATAAAAGTTTTATGTGATTTGACTGAATTTTCAAATTCATAGGTAATTCTACATAAATTAATATACAGACAATAAATAGTTATATTATACTATTGATACAATTATTTTCATAAGTCAAAAATTAATTTATTATTAATACCTATGCTGTATACTCGTATCTATATAGTATAATCAACCTTTTTTTGAATTGAACATACATAGCTTTTAAAAATATGATTATATTGTATTATGTATACCAAGTTTAATTTTCATAAAATGGACACTAATTATATTAATTTTTGATTTTTAATTTTTCAAAGAAATGATATTTTATGGTTTGAAAAGTATTTTGCATTAATTTAAGATGCTTAATAGTACATAAGGTTTTAAAATCAAACCTTTACATTGTTTTTTTTAGGCCATGATGAAGACGGCGATGTCTATAAACCAAAAAATATTCTGTCATTAGAAAGGTATGTAATGAAGATGTCTGAGGGAAAAGGAGTGCATTTTGTTATGGCTGATGGTGTAAGTAATTTACAAATCCAAAAATATATTTATGTTATAACATTTTACTTAAAATAATATGATTAAAGGGGTTTTCTGTTGATGGTCAAGAAAGTTTCCAAGAAATTTTATCTAAACGATTGTATTTATGTCAAGCTTTGGCTGCATTGAGTATTCTTCAACCGGGTGGACATTTTATGTGTAAACTTTTTGATATATTCACTGAATTTAGTGCTGGTTTATTGTTCCTTTTGTACCAGAGTTTTAAACAAATCAGTATTTACAAACCAGTCACGAGTCGTCCTGCAAATTCTGAAAGGTAATTTTAAACAAAATTTTTAAGTTACATATTAAAAAAATATTACTTTTGCATTTAGATATATAATATGTAAATGGAGATTAGATGATGTACAAGATATAAAACAATATTTATTTAAAGTGAATTTAACTTGGAATGGATTAGATTCAAAAGAAGATATTTTATCAATTGTTCCATTGCATGAAATTCAAAGAGACACTAATTTTTTTAAATACCTTTGGGATTCTAATAATAAGTAAGTCAATTTATAAACATTTATGATCTAAAATCTTTATATGTATTTTAGCATAATAATAAATACTTAAATGTTTTTAAAACGAAGAACAAAACTTAGGAATTGACTATAATGAGCTGACTAATGAATAGTATTAGTGCATGTCGATCAATGCTGAAAAATATTATTAAATGCTTCTTATAAATAATTTTTGGTTAACATTATAGAATAAATGCTAAATAATATTATATTAAAAGACAATAATCAATACATTTAAATTAAATAAATATATTTTTATTTAGATTAGGACAGATCCAAGCTTTGAGTTTATCAAAAATTGTTGCTTATACTAAAGATCAACGTTTAGCTGATGATAGACAAAAAGATCTAAAAAAAAAATGTTTAGAATTGTGGGAAGTAAAAGATGGTGTAAGACGTGCACCTTTTAGAAGTGATCCTAAAGATACTTGCAATTCACTGATTACTGGAACAAAAGGTAATCATATTATGTGTATTAGATATTAGAATATACTTAGTTATTTGATTACTTTAAGAGGACGTTACACTGACATTTGCTGTCACCGTCTTACAAATGCGTAACATACCAAATTTTGTGCTCATCAAATCACGTTTAACTCTGTTAGTTTAAAAATTAGAGTGAATGTACTTCTTATAAAATTTTAAGGTAAGTTTATTATCTAGAGCATCTCATAGGCTTTTTGTTATATTTCAATTTTAAATCAAGTTATGAGTATTTTAAAATATAAAACAATTTACAATTTTTAAATACTCAGAAATCGCTCTAAAATTTAAATAAAACAAAAAGCCTATGAGACGCTCTAGATAATAATCTTATCTTTAAGTTTTGTAAGAGGTAAATTCACTCAATTTTAAAACTAACAGAGTGAAACATAAAATTTGTTATATTATGCACTTGAGACAACAAATGTCCGTGTAACGTCCTCTTAATATTTAGTATATTATGTGTATTAGATATTATTAGAATAAACTAAGTTATTTAATTACTTTAATATTTAGTATTTTATTATATTTAGATTTCTTACAGTCATTACCAGAAGTTTTAAACAAAGAAAATTTACGGAAACACGTTAAGTCTGTGTATGACTGGCATTGTGTTTTGCTTAATAATTCCAAACCTCCTACATATTTTTTGAGTATGTTTTAGTGTAAACATTTTTTAAATATTGTAAGCTATACATTTTTTTTAAATTCTTCTAGGTTTAGGCGGTAGCCAAGTATATGAATTAGTTAATAATCAATGGGTCTCTAAAGAATATTTAAAGAGTGTAGTAATGAGTCCTGGCACACTTGTATATGGTGAACTAGCTATTGAACTAGAAGGTGAAGATCTAGGACAACTCAGAGTAAGAGTATTGCACATTATAGATGCTTATAAGCTTGGTAACATTGATATTAGTAATGAACATTATTTATCAAGGTAAAATTTATAATTATTTTAACAAATATTTAAATGAATTTTTACTTAGTAGTTTATGTTTAGGATAAATTATTGTAAAGATTTTGCAAAGTCCATGAATAAAATAGAATCAGATAAAACAAGAATTAGAGTAAAAGAACCCGTTTACTTAGAAACCATGTCAGACATTTTTGAGAAAATTGACTTTAGATGGTCAAAGTTTCATCGTAAATCTGTTAAGATGTTTATGTTGGATAGTGAAAAATATTGTTGGGCTTCTGGAATATTATTTATTAAAGCCACATTAAGTAATTATACTATTATCAATTTGAACCATCAATATTGTTGTACAACACTAATTAATAATTTTTGTATTAATTGTGATTCATTTTATATTGTTAATGTCATGTAGGTCCATGGGTGAGAGCATTATCTCGTACTTATAAAACAATGTACTATGGTCATCCAACTGAAAAACCTATATATGAAGAAGGAAACCCAGTTGCTGCATATGCTCCTTTTAGGTGAAATATTCTTTTATTGAAAATGTACAACAGAAGTTATTAAAATATTTATTTCTCTGTAGGGACTGTCGTACTACTAATAAGATATGGTTTTGGATGGATGAATCTGGAAATCCGTTAAAAAACCCAAGTTTGGAACAAGAAGATCTTGAAAAACTTATAAAGTGATTCAGAAATATTTTGAGTATTTTCCTTGCTTATATAATTATAATTGAACATTCATTATTATAAGGTTAGATTGGTTATTTTAACTGACTAATTAAAAAATAAAATTTAACTGGTATTTTATTTTAAAAAATTGTTTTGAAAAATCATATTCTAAAAACACACAAATCAAATTTTCTTAAGACAATGAATAATGCATTATCATTGATAATATACTTAAAAAAAACAGCTCACTATGAAATCTACAGTCTAGTAAAAAATACTTTTGAAAAAGTATTAAGATTCTAATATTAGTAATCAAATAAAATAGTATTAAAAACTTATGAAATACTTTTGAAATACTATTATAAAAAAGGGGGACAAGTGGATGTCGCTCCGCTGTACAGTAGGCTACAAGTAGATCACTGTACTATAATGGATGGTATTAAATTTGAATTCAAAGATATAATATCATTGTATACGAAAAACGATTCTGAGCGGAGACGGTATGTCAGTCTAGGATATTTTACGGTAGCTGCTAAGTTCAATTAATATTATTCATATTATTTAATTATTAACCTTAAATTATCAGTGATACTAGAAAAATATTATAATATATACTAAAAGTTTCATATACCAACAAATAATATTTTTAAATTATATCAAAATAACTAAAATCATTATTCTTGGTTTAAATATGTAATTTCGTCCAAATTTAAACTTAAAATGTCTGTAAAAAATAACTGTGTTTATATATTTTTAGATTTTTTTGTTTACAGTATCTACTATTTATTAGAATTTTTATTTTAAATTTTCAATCCTTAGTTATAAAAACTGACCATTTTATAATTGTTTAATTACAATAATTTATAATTTTCGAGATTTTGATGAATTTGGTCAAGATTCGAACTTTAAATGCTGTATAAAAAAAAATTGTGCCTATGTATTTTTAATATTTTTCAACTGATATTGTATTAATATATCAGGAGCCTTGTATTAAATTTTTACACTTTTTGGCCCAACAGATAAAAATTTATTGATATTTATTGAAAAAAAACTAAAAAAATTGAAAACTGAAAATGTCCGTAAACAGCTCAAAAAGATTCAAAATATATTCAAAATTAGATGGTGTATAGAAAATGCTTATATAAACATTCAGTGAAATTTTCATGCATCTACAGTTATTCGTTTTTGAATTGCAACAAAATAAGAAAATCGCTACATGAGAAATCGAGTGAATATCTAATCTTGTAAAAATTTAAACTTAAAATGCTCATAAAAATGTATTATGACTTATTGCTTATAAACTTTTTTTTATTGATAAAATTAGACAAACTTATGAGGAATCTTGTATTACATTTTCAAACCTTAGATTTAAAAAAAAAAATTTTTATGAATTTCTAACTCAAAATAAATTGCACATTTTCGTCATTTTTACGTATTTTGTCAAAATTTGAACTTTGATTACCTATAAAAAAAAATTGTGACTACAGATTTTTAATATTTTTCATCTGCCTTTGAAACTATATATTAGAAGCCTACTATTAAATTTTCAAGATTTTTTACCCAACAAATAAAATTTTATTCACATTTATAGAAAAAAAACTAAAAAAAATTGGAAACTGAAAATGTCCGTTAACAGCTCAAAATAAGTCAGAATATTTTGAAAATGCTATGGTGTGTAGAAAATGCTTTTATAAACATTCGGTCAAAATGTCATGTCTCTACGGTCATTTCTTTTAGAGTTATACCAAAAACCAAATGATTTTGTCGAAAATTGGTTTCCCGTAAAAATTCCCGTTTTTCCCTTAATTTTTCATTTGTTTTTCCAAGCGCTCATGAAAACTACTGGGAAATTTTAACTTTTGACCCCCCAAAGTACCAACTAGATTCACTTTCCTATCAGAAAAAATACTATTGAAGAAAATCGAAGCAGTTTTACTGTCCTAAAACGTGATGACAGACACAAAAAAAAAATAAAAAAAAAAAAAAATACACATCATTGTAAAATCAATACATTCATCGCTCCGCTCAGAATCTAAAAAAACACACATCATTGTAAAATCAATACTTTCATCGCTCCTCTCAGAATCTAAAATGTATTTTATAAATACTCTCAAAGTATTCAAATACAAATATAAGTATTTTTTTTCAAGTTAATTCTGTATAATATTTATGTATATTTTAATATTTATTATATTATATTATATAATACTATATTATGTTATACTAGTTATATTATACTAGTTTGCTACTTATCATACTTTTAACAATTTGAAATAATAACTAACAGTGTAGAATCAAGCAAAATAATATTTTTTAAAAAAATGATCGAAATGTGTTAATCTTTACAAAATTTTGAATTCTTTTTAATAACATTATTTTTCAAATATAATATTCAAATAAATTGTTTTTACAATATCATTTTTATTAATGTCAAATTGTTGTGAAAAATAATTAATAAAACGAACTTTATGGTATTTAAATACAAGTATTTACATTTTGTTAAAAATACTTTTAAATAGTATTCGAAATACTTAAAAAAAATTGTATTAAGTACACCAAAAAATACTTCAAACAGTATTTTAATACAAGTATTCAAATACTTTACAAGACTGGAAATCTATAATATTTATAATCATGATAAATCATAAAAAGTTTAAAATAGGAAAGATAATTTCTTTTTATGTAATAAACATTGGGATATTTATGTTTGATGTATTGAGAACTTATTGACTAGGTACTGTGTTATGAAGTACAAAAGTTCAATGAATGGCTGGTGTAATTGTATTATAAAAATGATTATAAAATATTGTTTTAGCATACATTATGTACACAAAAATCAAATCACTAATACTATTTGTTAATTGAAAAGTATAAAGTTCAAAAATTATAAGAAATATTTGAATAATTTATATTTCACCATCCATTTATTTTAAAATGCTCATCATGCAAATACACTTCCTGGGAACTGTGAGAATAGATAAGGTTAATTCAATAATAAATCATTATTCATTAGCAGTATAATTAAATTGTTAAGGAATTTTAATCTATTAGTTATAAACCTATAAGAAAAGGTGAAGGATTGTATTAATTTAATAAAATAATGTTTTTATTAAAATTATCATAATTCAAAGAACATAACTATTCAAGTGTGCGTTAATTATTAGTTTTATACTATTTTCATATAAATTAAACTAAAATATAAGTTAAACTTGAACTATTAACATAAGCAATACATTAAAAAATTCAAGTTATTTTTATGCTACATTTAATGTATTAATAAGTTTTAGATACTTTTCTTTACAAATAAAATGCAGATTATTATGAAATACTAAAAAAAAACATGAAAAACGGTCTCAAAAATTACTTATCGACAATAATTTAATACGAGCATTTAATGTCTAAAGTAGGTTGGTGTTGGTACAACAAATATTAATACATTTTAAATTCTCCGCGACAGACATGTAAATATTGGCTGTACTTAAATATTAAAAATAATATACTCCGGATTTCAAAATTTCACATAGTTAATTTCGCGGTGGAAACAAGAATTGAGAAGAGAAATGATATTGATATGATAATTAATTAAACATTTTGATTCGGTGACTGTATGCATCATGGAAAAGGAGATCATTATTTGTGCTTGACAAATGACAGCATTAGAGCGATTGGTTTGCGTCGGTCAAAAGGCGTAACGTTCGAGCTTGTTAAAGGTGTGATGGCTAGATTTAGTTTTTTTGATGGTGTTGATGCAACTTTATACAGCGGGACAAAATACACATTGGTCTAGGTCATGATACTATCGATGGGGATGTTGATTTGCCAGATTTCGCGACTGCAATAACCAGAGAACAAATTTACCAGCGGTATGATGAACGACGTAGAAGGAAGGAAGAGAGGGAAAGTGGAAAATTTTCAACTCCTGTTAGAGGAAAGACACCTGCAGCTTCGCCGTTGATGAAAACCCCAAAGATTTCAGCTTCGAATAAAAACGGAAGATCTAGTGAGGTTGCTCGGGATACGAGACGGCAAGAGATTGAAACATCAGATCAGATTGTACACAAACGTCACAAACATAGGCACGGTGCAACACACCACAACACACTATCGCCTATTTATTAGTGATGGGCACTACCGATTGACAGTCCTCCAGTAGTGTTGCCAACAACTCGGTCATTCTGGGTTTTACAACGTCCTCGCTGTATTATTATACATATATATTTTAAATACATTTTAAAGGAGATCATTCTCTCTCTTCCTTATTAATGTAATCGATTTGAATATAATACTAAATAAACAATTAGAATATAAACTGTATGGAACAGAATAACAACAAATAATAATAATAAATAAAAAAGAAATAATAATCCTACTGGATTAAACAAAATAAATTAAATTGCTTCAAAATTAAAACAAATATTATCAAATTAATTTTTAACATATGTTCTACTGTTCTAGTAATACTGAAGTCTTATAATGTATAGTCCCTCAACCATGATGGCTTCCTTTTCACTCTTGGGGCTGGTTGATCTGGAACTGTTTCAGTCTTGTCTTCAGTCTTTCCCTTCTCTTCAGTCTTTTCCTTTTCATCTGACTGTACTTCACTATCAGTTGCATCTTTACGTTCATCAGTGATATGATTTAGCACATTATCACAGTCTGCTCCTATTCGATACACTTTAAGATGAGACGCATGAGCTGTCGTTACATACTGGCGTCCCTCCATCACTGTCACATCTGCTACTTGGTACACATCGTTAGGTAGTACTAGTACATACTTTATTTATTATCAAAGGTCCTCGAAACTTTAGTTGTAATTTTGTAGGTTCACCTGTCTTCTCTTGTACCTTGACTGTTTTGTATGATATACCTTCACGTAGAACATAATTTTTAGTCATACTGTCCTCAGCTACAGATCGCTCTTCTGGTATTTTTGTCAAGTTATTGATGATATATCGTAACTTCTCATCACTTCTCTGCATGGCCATTACATGTACTTCTTCTATTATTGCTAACATTACCTCATAGTCTTCTAGTTCCTGTTCCGTATCATATGGTATGTCCACTGGTGCTCGCGATAACGCATCAGCGTGTGCCATTTTAGTTCTCGGTCTATGTCTTACTTCAAATTCGTACTCACTCAATAGATTTGCCCAACGTGCCACTTGTGGCTTGGCAATCGGTGATGACAGTGAATGGAATTCAAATGAGTAAATGGCGTAGACGTGTTATACTCCATACTATAGCCATTAATTCTAATTTACCTGCATGGTAATTTTTCTCCGCAGTTGTCGTTTTTTTCGAAACAGCGTGAACAAGATGCATTTTCTTATCACTTTCACATCGCTGCAGCAACAGCTCAGGCCCACTTGACTGGCATCACAATGAAGTTGTATGATGATGGATTAAACAGTTGTAATGCTGGACTACTGGTTATACAATGCTTCAATTTTTCAAAAGCTTGTTCTTATTCTGCCTTCCATTTGAATGATATACTGTCCTTTAAAAGTTCTGTCAAAGGTCTGGCTATCTCAGCATAATGTGGTACAAATCTGCGAAAGAATCCAGTTAACCCCAGATAACGTCGTACTTCATGTTGATTAACTGGTTGCTTCATGTCTCGGATCGCTGATGTCCAGTCCTGGTTTAACGCCCTCAGTTGATATCTTATATCCTAAGTAGGCGTCTTCTTCATAGCCGAAATAACATTTCTCTAGCTTCAATGTTAAATTAGCTGCTTTTAGTGCGTCAAATACTTTTCGTAGTCGATTTATCATATCTTCAAAGTTTTTCGCAGGAATTAGGATATCGTCTAAATACCACATCGCAACTTTTCGTTATAAATGTTGCATGACTCCTTGCATCAGTCGTGAAAACTCATAAGGTGCATTTACTAACCTGAATACCATACGCTCAAACTGTCCGGTCTCACTCGGTGTAATAAAACTTGTTTTGGCCTATGCGTCTTCCGTCAAAGGTACTTGTAAATAACCTGAGGCAAGGTCCAGATTACAACCTTAAGATATATCTTAAATCGTGGTGATGGGCACTACCGATTGACAGTCCTCCAGTAGTGTTGCAAACAGGTATATTATGTGGCATACGCATACCTATATGCTTGAAAATATTCAACTTTCTATGGAAATTAAGTGAATTACAAAAATGTAGATATAACATATAGGTACTTAACATATAATATTGATTAAAATTATACGAAATACTTGGAAAAAAATTGTTTAAATCTGATTTGAAACAAAATTTAATATAGGTACCTATAACTTAACAACAATATACTATATTGTAAGGTACTAAGATAATTATTGTTTTGATGACGGATATTTCATTCTGAATTCAAAATAAATCAGATACAAATTCAATTCAAGACAGTAGGCATTTTACATTTTTTGCATAGTTTCCTTAATTTTTAATCACTGTTGTTTATTTTTATTGCATACTTGGAGAAACAATTATGATAAATATTATTTTCAAAAAAGTTTATTTTGTATAAATTATTATAAAACAATTTTTTTAATTTAATGATTATTAACTGTACACATATGTTTATTATTATTAAATTAACTATACATTAAATTTAATACAGATATAAATGTATAATTCAAAATAATAATAATAATAATAACTCAGATACTACAAACTTAAAATATACATTTTGTTCGAAAGATAAAATACGATCCGTATAAACACTGAATTTTTAAAATAGCAGTTTTTATTCACCCTAAAATCGTCAAAATATGTTTACTTGTTATAATATAAGCTGTTTACGAACATTTTCAATTTCCATTTTTTTCATTTTTTTTTTGTATACCTAAATGTCAATAAAATTATATTCATTAGGTCAAAAAGTTTGAAAATATTATGAAAAGCTCTGAATAGTTGTTACAATGATAGTTGAAAAATATTGAAAATACATAGGCACAATTTTTTTATAAGCATTTAAAGATTGAATTTTGACTAAATTTTTTCAGATTTAAAATTAAAAAATGATTTTGTAGTTAAATATTTATAAAGTGTTCAACTTTTTTAGCTAAGGATTGAAAATTTAAAAGAAGGTTCCATGTAAGTAGGTTATTCTGTAACCAAAATATCTAAATAATATAAAATTACAGTTTTATTTTATAAATTATTTTGTCTCCAAATTTGGAGGAAAGATATTTAAATGAAGAAGAATGGTTTTCGTTTTGTGTTATATTTTAAAAATATTATTCGAGGGTATACTTGAAACTTTTAAAGTATATTTTTATATACAAATAATATTTGTACAACTTACCGGTTACCGTATTATAAATAGTAGTCATATAAAATATAAAATATCCTTGGCAGTTGGCTGACAAACCGTCTCCGCTCAGAACAATTTTTCGTATATGTACAATGATATAATATCATTGAATTCAAATTTAATACCAACCATTACAGTGACCCACTTGTAACCTACCCTTATAAAAAAGAAACATCCACTTATCCGTCTTACCCGCTTTTTTTTATTCAAACACTATTTTAAATACTCTTTGAAAAAATTATTCGAATATGTATTCTGAATAATTTTTTAGATTTTGAGCGGAGCGAATGATTGTATTGATTTTACAATGATGTGTGTTTATTTTCTGTCTGCCTGTCAGTAACATTTTTGGTGGTAAAAATGCTCCAATTTTCAAGATCAATTTTAAAAAAAATTCACAAAACTCGAAAAATGTCTCATGGCTATAATTAGCTCAAAGAAAGTTAATGTATTTAAAGAATGGTACCATTTATGTAAAATGCTAATATAAATATTTGGTGAGAATTTCAATTTTCTACGGTATATACGGTTATTATTTTTAAAATTAAAACCAATTATAAAACATTGGTATTGTTTAAAAATAAAATATAATAATAATCTCGAAAATTGGAGCATTTTTACTACCTACCCAAGATGTTGCTGGCAGGTAGCCATGAGACATTTTTCGAGTTTTGTAATTTTTTTTAAAACTATTCTCCATAAAAACTTTTTCACTTAGTAAAAAAGCTCGAATATGTAATGCTAGGTTCCTTACAAATTGAATTAATAGAAGTTAAAAAATAGTTAAAATACATACCTAACTCAATTGTTTTTATAAGAATTTAAATTTCAAATTTTGAAAATTTCCATTTTCCATACATAGTATAATATCTTCAAACAATTTTGACTTTTGTTATTTTAAATCATGTGGTGTTAGTGTGTAAGGCGCTAAAGTAAGTTAATTTGAGACACCCTCCCCCCTCCCCCTTCCGAACAGGTCGACGAATTATTGTTCATTAAATAATACTTTTTTTAACTCAAAAAATAGTTTATATTTGTGACAAAACAAATTTTTTTAATAAAATTCGGGCACATTTTATGAACAAAATATTTTATCTTTGAATGAAATATGATTGATCCATCACGTTAATATCCAACCATTTAAAAACTGACAAATATTAGCAGGGGAAAAATAATATTATAGTATTCGAATATAATCTTTTTAGATTTATTCAATACGTATATGTGGAATACTTTAAATTTTAATAGGTACTATCTAGTAAGTATCCGTTACAACACTGCATTTATAGTATAATTTAATAACAACTGCTCTTCCATCCCTTTTTTCAACTAAACCTTGACGACTCGACAGCACCTCAAGGACAGCATTTAGTGAACAATAAAAGTAAAAACAATGATAAATTTTCTATTTTTTAGTCTGCGATAATAATATATAATATACAAACTCAACAATAATTATACATTCCAATTGATAGTAATTTATTATATCATTATAGGTACCTATATATAGTATTCATAATTGCATACGACTTGACCTCTGCACAAAATATAGAAATAATAGGGTTGAGATTATATTATGACCAAGTGTATAATATTATTTGATTTATACAGCGGGTGGATCAATGTTTTCGTGATCACTGCTTAACAATGACTTTTGAAATAACCTTATACTTAAGAAATTTCAAATTCAACTTTGGAAATTTTTATAATTTGTAATGTTTTTTGGTTTATTTCGAACACAAAATCTAATTAAAATTAAAATTGTTGTTTCTTGTGTTTTATAACAACTTAAGACGATAAGTAATATCACGTAATAATATAGCTACCTATATAAATTATGTAAATATTTGTAATTTGAATTATTTAAATTTTCATTCCGATAGTACTTTTTCGGAAATAGTAGGCAATGAAGGGAGAACGGAATAGTAATAAATTATTATAAAATAGGCTCGCAAGACTGCAGGAGTGTGTAACTATATGTGGCTTAGTAGGTTACACCGATTATTGTAACCATTTCGTATTATATATGTAAATACTGTATAGGTTAATGCCTAACCTAACGTTAATTTCACCGATACATTTTTGTCTAGACGGATCGTTTAGCTTTTCAAAGAACCCATCCTGCAGAGACCAGGAGACACGACCATATATAGAAGACGGTCCACTAAAGGAAAATTAGTTCCAAAAATGCGTTTATAATTTTACACACTAGCGTTTTTCCTTGTTTGCAGAATGCAGAGACACAGTCTTAATTAATTATCACTAATATACTATATTATAGTGGATGGTGATGCGCGTTGTCCATCGTGGAATCTATTCACAAAATATAAAATATATACGCTTCATCTATCGACGTCATCCAGTTTGTGAAAACAGTGTTATTCGTGGAAACTCGTGAAATGGTGATGTTCGATGCATTTTATATAATATTATTTCTACAGTAAATATACTAAAAAATATTCTTAGATAATGGTTTATAGGTACGCGGGTAATATGATTACAGCGAATAACGGTGTGAGGTTTAAATTAATTGTTACATTTTGAAATCCGGCGTCGGCACTCGTTCCGCCTATATTGCGGTATCCGAAAATCGGCAGTCGATCTCGTGGAAATACTCGGCATGAATAAATGACATATTTCATGATGTGAAAAGCGCTATACTACACTCATATCCTGCGAACATTGCACCGGTGCCCGCCTCAACGATCAACAAAAAATGTATTTTCCCGTTGCGGCGGACGAAAAATATCTGTCCGCGGACGAAGCAACGGCCGCGGCCGGGTGAACGGAGAACGCGTATACCCAGGTAGAGGCGAAACGCACGCGTTATAATATGGTCACACACGGCTGATAGGTGTTATACCGCGGTTATAGTACGCGATGTATAATATTGTGGAAGGTAGGAATAATGATAGGTAATAATATTATACAACGAACGCCGTCGCCGTCTTGTTGCCGACTCGCGTGTAAAGTGTGTACACCGCGAGAAATCAGTACTCCATCTTCGGCGGTCGGTTATTCGCGTGTATTATAATACTGGTAACCTATACCAAACTATACATACCTATTATAAAATTATTGTTGTGCAAGCGTGCAAATAGAAGTGCGCGCGCGCGCATGCGTGTACCGTGTCTATAATTGTGTGCGAGATGATGATTTTGATAGGTATGATATAAACGAAAATAAAATAATTAAGAACGATCGCGCGCGAGAAACGCCGTGCACAAAAATAATATTGTTTGGTGCTGTTGTGACATTACAGCATCTTCGTAAAATAAATGGATTTTAATCACTATAGGTAGGTGCCTGAATATAAATATATATTTTATGCCTATATTGTGTAGGTACGAGACTATTCTTATAATCTACGCGCGTCTGTCCGCAATGTAATATTAAAATTAAGTTGTAATTAAAATATTAATTAGTAAGTTGATTCTGTTTGTCACTTATTTTTATACATAGGTAAATTAGGTTGGTGGTTGTTATAAATGTTTAATGTTGTCTACAGCTGCAGGGGTCACCAATTATTATTTTTGGAGTGCCACTTAAGGAATTCATGAAGTTTTTGGGGAGCCACATTAAAATAATTTAATTTACATGTTTATACAGATAAAGTAAAGGCAAAATAAATAATAAAATAAAAATTAATGAAAACCGCATTAATTAATTCACCATAAAAAAAAATAATAATTTAAAAAATAAATATCTTGTCTGTGGGCCAGATAAAGTTCATCCATTTGGCGAGCCCCGGTCTAAACAGACTACGCCACTACGGAGTACATAACAATACATGTATTAATGTTTTATAATTTATAAATTATATGTTTACCTAAATACATATTATACTTACGTTACCTATCATAAATAATGTGCTCCTGACTGCCCGCAGTTTCTTTAATATTCATCGTCTTAACTATTTCATTAATTGATCGTATTAATCAAATATTCAAATTATTCAATTATTCAATTGTACCTTACTATAATACTCGAGTTCCCATACTAAATTACTCTAATATAACTACATTATGTATATACAAAAAAGATAGGTTATATCAATAAACACATTAAACGGAAATAATTCATTTGGCGAGTAGGTACATCAATTTTCTTCTAAAAACGGGCACAGAATTTTATTCGTACCTATATAATATCTTGACAGCACTATCATAGTTAAAAAGCCGCGAAGGAGGTAATTTCCTAATCGGTTCTAAAATATATAAATTTGTGTGACTCATTGCTTATAATATATTGAACTCAAGATTAAGCATATTCTATTTCATCATAATATGTATTTTATTTAATAATTGGTACCTAACTGATAATATGATGTTTTTTGTAAAAGCATACAACCGCGTTAGACGATTTTAACTTTTAAACATGGACCATTACGACTTTAATTCATATTTCTCATATTGTGATTAATTTGTATATCTACTCAATAATAATTAGGTATTAAAAAGTATTGGGTACCAATACATTAATAGTACCTATATATACAATTAAATACAAATTATTAATTTTATTAATTTTAAAAAACGTTTAATTAACATTAACAATACCTTCTATTTTAATAGTATTATAGCAAACAAAGATTCAGTTAAAATATTTTTATAAAAATGTATCATTGTTTTCAATTTTATAATAATACAATTTACCACTATTTTTGGTTGGCTTGAGAGAAAGAGACAATAGACTATAATATAGTGCAGTAATGAGGTATAAAAATGGGTCCAGACTTACCATACATTTTCATATGTATCAATTTTTGTGCCTTTGCGGATAATGCTTCTAATTTCCTGTTAGCCAACTTACACATTAGGACACATCACACATGTAATCGAATTTCAGCGACATTGTCGAAATCGTGTGTCATATAATATATGCAAGTCTGGACCCTGCTTAACACCTTTGAAATATCGTGAAAATTCTAACTATCTATATTTTTAAATACGTATCTCAACATTTAGAGTACCATACCTAACAATATTTTTTAAGACTCGTTTGGTTTCAATGCTTCTTTAAGATTTAATGAATAAAATAGAATAGTTTAATTTATCTATGTTAAGATATTTGTATCATAAATATTAAATGTCTTATTGTTGTGAAAAAAATGGATTTTATATTTATAACTTTGCTAATAAATAAAATTAATTATTTTAAACATGCTAAAATCTGAATTTTTATAATAATATATCTTGATGAAAACTTTATAGTTAATATTCAAGTATTGCAATTTCATAAAAGTACCTAATGCTATATTGGTGCGATCAGACTTGTTTGAGGGACACAAAAAAATAATATATAACTACTATTATGTATAGTAGCAACAGACTCTCAGACTAGCATACGACTTTAATTATACTTCACTATACATCACTATATCACTATATTGAGTATTATACCATTGAAATTTGAGTTAAAACTTTAAGTGTATAAACTATAAACGTGTATACATTTATGAACAATAATTGAATTATGTCACCTGTTGTAAATTTGTACATAATAATATGTAATACATATTAAGACGTAAGTCAAATAATTATTTTATTTTATCTATAATTAAAAACTTGAATTTTCATTTCATAAATTAAAAATATTTTTCAAATAGGCTAAAGAACTAAAAACATACAAAATGTTTCGAAGTGGTTATGAATTATGATGTAATTGTGTCTATAGGATTTATATAACTGAAAAATATAATTGCTTTAAACCATAATACTGATATTCCATGTTGTAAACTAGTCCGTTTTTTTTGTTTCAGGTACCTTTAAAAATTATTTATTATTTTATCAATCTAATTTATCTAGTTATTCAATTTAAATATTTAATTGTGTATTTATGTTTATTTACAAATGATGAGGCGCAGGCATCTTGTATTTCATCTATTACGTACCTATATACAATGTGTTCAGACGTTCAGTGAAGAAGTAACTGGCCGGCGTCATATATGAGTATATGACAGAATACCTTTAATAGTTATGAAAAAAACCCTAATTAAAGGGGTGGGGTCTAAGTTTTTATTTTTTTAGTTATGGACAATTTAGATTTTTTTAACAAAACCTAACCTAAATTATATTTGCGCTAACGTATCTTCAAAAATTTTCAACTTTTTTTCGTAATTTTTTTTATATTAAAGCTATTTTATTGTGCTATCAATTAACATACACAATCAAACCAGAACTTTACAAATTATTTTTATTAAATTTTAAAATTTTAAAAAGTTAGCAAAAATTAGAATTTATCAAAGGATAACTCGTATAACTCCAAAAAACGCGGTATTTACTACAATTTCTTTTATTATTCTATAGAATTCTACTTTTTTTAATTGAATAAAAATAATTTGTACAAGTCCGATTTGATTATGTATGTTAGTTATAGCAGAGTAAAAATATATCTTTAATATAAAAAAAATTACGAAACAAAGTTGAAAAATTTTGAAGATACATAAATAGTAGATGTGCTGTAGATTTGGATTGTTTAAAAATATTTTAATTGCCTATAACTAAATATATAAAAAGTTAGACCCATCTTTTAAATGGGTTTTTTTTTATAACTTATGATATACAATAATATGACCGGTTACTTCACGGGATATATTTAATTATATAAATACCATAAAGTAAATAGATTAGGTTAGCTCACCTAATTTAAGTTAATTATAAATTATTAACAGAATATATTTTTTACTTATTGTTTTAATGTATACAGAGTGATATACCACGTGAGCCAGGTATATGCAAAGATTTAAAAGGTACCTTTTACCGAATATGAGCAAATAGTCAATTATTTTAAGTTCTTGAGAGATAAGTGAAATAAAAGTGGTTGCATATTGGAACTTAACTTTTTACGACCCATGCAATTCTAGGGTACTATACCTACTCCGCTTATCCAATTTTAAATGTTTACAAATTACCTTAATTAATTTAAAATCTTCACAAACAATAATATTAAGCTCATGATAAGATAACCACTCTGTATAGTTACAATATATACAATTAATAAGAACAAATAATATTTAGGACTAAGCAAAATAAATTGTCATGTTAAATAATTCAACGTCGTACCAAGTCAATTATAATTATTTTGCTTTAGGCGTTTCTATAATGAAACTCAATAACAAAAAAAAACGTCGATAAAAAAACAATGTGATTTGTAATGAAGTAATATTTTGATTACATAATCATAATAATATGCAATCACAACAATATTATTTACAAATCGTATGAACATATTTACTTTTTTTTTGTCATAGAGATTCGGATAAAGCTCAAGGTTTTATACCGGCTTTCGTATTTTAAATGAGGTCAGTACAACACAAGATTATTATACATAATAAACTCCTATAGGTACAATTATACGCGATATTTTTATCCGACTAACTTTTACTCACGATTTTTTGTCAGATTGATATTTAAAACATATAAATATATATATCCATGTATATGACACATATGAAATATTATGTAGAAACTTGTTTTGTTTTTTTTTTAATTTTGTAGAAATTGTAAATTTTCTTATGCAAACGGTGACCTTCGTTCTACGTTATCAAATGTTTATAAAAGTAGGGTTTACGTGGTTATTTGACATATTTTCTTATCAAATTATTAAAACAAGTCATTACGTACCTACCTATAATATATATGTTGAACTCCTATTGTTTAAAATAACTATAGGTACACAGAAGTGTTAGTATTTTAAACGAAGTTTGTAATATTTTAGCATAACTATTGGAAGTTGTCTAAATAGTTGAAACAAAAGATGACAATTGTTTAAAAGCTATTTTTTAAGCTCGATATTAATTATATATATATATATATTATAAAATATTGTTATAGGCCAAAGTATTAACTTAAGTATTAAAAATAATGAATTGAAAGTAAAAAACCAGTAATTTTAGTAATTTTAGTACCTATTTACCTTTTGGCTATTACAAGTGTTGAGTTTGATGCGACTGATAAAAAAATCATTTTATTAATTATTAAATATTAAAGATGTTTTGAACTGTTTAAAAAAGTTTATATTTGAAACATTGAAAGCAATTATTTAGAAGTCATTCGAAAAAAATATAATAAGTAGCTTAGTATATAGTTTAATACAATTTATCAAGATTTGTCTTAGAATATCGGGTCAGTGATTATTTAATAAACAATGATCTTTTATAATATTTGATAAAGCAATGTCCATTCAAAAATAAATAGGAATAATGTTTGGTTGTAAGTTTAATTAACATTTTATAAAGGTGCTATTATAAAAGTTTTCTTACTGTCCAAAAATATAATATAATGAAACATTCTCAATCAAAGCAATATAGCTCTCTCGTTTTGCTTTAAATTTAAAACTGACCGTATAACAGCACCTTATTATATCCTTTTCAGATACTTCTATAAACTATATCTATATGTAAGCTAGTCAGTTATTATAATGCATAATATATTAATTAATATATTCATACTACTAAGTCAATTAAGATTTTTTTAAATATTTATTCAAACTTATTTTTTTTATTTGGTTTAAAAATAATAACAAATAGCAAAGAGCCAAACGTTTAATAAATATAAATTATAGCTTAAACGTGGTAATGATTTTGTAGTAGTACGGTATCTATGTTACATGCTATCTGTGTTGTACGTCTATACAAATCTAATATAGAGAGCATATTTTAAGTAAGTCATTTTTACTTGAATTCTTTTCATTAATTTTTTTCCCTGAATCCTAAGAATATTTTGTGTGGAAACAAAACATGAAGGAAAGACAATATTCAATATTAAGTACATACATCATCGTATGTTTTCGACGTATCGCAAGATATAACGATATAAATAAATATATAAAAATTAGTTATATATACGTATATAGACATTAAATCAATCGGTGGCGATGATGATCGACAACTTCTGACGAAATCGATTGACGAATAGACGATAACATCAATAACAGTAGGTACCTACGCATAACAAAAACGCACTGCTTTAAAATGTGTATAGGTAAGTTTGTTTTGTTTCTGCGGATAGTAATAAATCAATTAATATAAATATCAAAACAATAGTAGCAGAGCAATAATTGCGTGCACGCCGATAGGATTGGTTCTAAATTCAATAAATTTTATTTTTATAACACAAGATGAACTCGGGTGAGTGATGGATGGAGTGAGTGACTAAGTCCAAAACTCGGCAATTGTATTCTTTATTAAATATTTAATTGTTAACAGCATATGTCGTAATTTTATTCGAGTATAATACTAATTATCTACATACTATTATTAAATGTCATCTAATTCATAATGTTAGTGTTCAATGTTTATAGTCGTTTGGATCAGTGGCATGCCCATTACTGGGTGACATTAAATTATCAGGGGGAGTACACTAGAGCCACCTATAATTTATATGTTAAAAATATGCAAGATCTTCAATAGAAATAAGTTGGAGTGTATAGATATGTATCAGTTCAATTGTTTAATCATGACAAAATAGATAAGTATGAACATAAATAATATTGGTCAATAACGCACACGGCACGCCCCTCCCGCACTTCGTCGTCAAGCACTCTTACAAATTTATGAGGAATCTTATATTATATTTTAAAATCTTAGATTTAAAAAGAACTTTTTTTATGAATTTTTAACTCAAAATAATTTGCACATTTTCGTGATTTTTACGTATTTTTTCAAGATTTGAACTTTAAATGCTTATAAAAAATAATTGTGACAATGAGTTTTTAATATTTTTCAAATGCCGTTGTAACTATATATCAAGAGCATTGAATTAAAATGTCAAGCTTTTTTACCCAATAAATAACATTTTTTTGGTATTCATAGAAAAAAAAAACTAATAAAATTGAAAACTGAAAATTTCCGTAAACAGTTATTCAAAATATTTTGAAAATGTTATCGTGTATAGAAAATGCTAATATAAACAACTAGTGAAAATTTCCTCTACGATAATTTGTTTTAAAGCTACACCAAAATTTTTCGGTTTTGTTGAATTCCGATTTTGCCTATAAATTCCGTTTTTTCTTATTTTTCTTATTATTTTTCCAGGTGCTTTTGAAAATTTATTGGGAATTTTTTAATGTTTACTTCACCAATGCACCAACTAGATTGACTTTCCCATCAAACAAAATACTGAAGTTGAAAATCAAAGCATTATTTAGACAAATTATCGTGTACACAGAAACACATAAAAAAAATTGAAAAAACACCCATCATTGTAAAATCAATACATTCTCGCTCCGCTCAGAATCTAGAATAATAATAATAATATATATTATCGGAGAATGGATGACGTAATTTTTGTGGTGGGGAACCTGTGTGTTGCAAATCACAAAATTGATAGCATATACCTATCTATATTTTGTTATGAGTTCAATATTGAGTGTACAAGAAGTTACACGTGCGTTGTATGACTTCGATACGAATTTTTCTTTTTGAAAATCTTGATGCACTGAGTTGGTATAGGTATATACAATTTTTTATTTATACTGCAGTACTCATATATTTTTATTGATTTAACTAAATTTCATGAACGACAGTAAAATTTGACGTTTGGACATTTTTTTTTTAAATTTTATAAATAAGAATGGTTTTACTCTTTACACCTAGACATATTATTATCATCATCTTGTGTATAAGTTTACATAATACAGACATACTGCAGTTGTTAGTTTTAAGACATATATAAATACTTTTGAATTTTAATAGAGATTGGTGAACTAATTTTTTTGTGAATATATAATATATAGTATATGAACATTCCTCCCTGGCCTTCCACCCCCTAGATTTTAGCGGTACTGGACGTTTCCACTCTGGACTGAGACATTTCCCCTATGAATCAATATATATTTTGTTTACATATAATAGGTTGGAAAATAAGTTCTTTTGTTTTACCCAAAATATACGATCGTCATATCAGCATCTATCGACCTTTATATTCACGTTATAGATTTATTAGTTATTACTTATTAGGTACCCAATTAATTGGATAATATGATTGATAACCAGTTATGTGAAAGAATTATTGAATTTTATATTTATATGTATATATTAATTAAAAAATTATTTAATAAAAAAATCTCGTAATCAGCTAGTAGGTACCTACCTACATTTATTTATTATCTTTTAATATTTTGCCAAGGGGGAAATTTTGGTGTTCACGGAAGGCCCGCACGTCTTGGATTCATATAATATGATACATACAATTTTCCCACTGTGTATACTGTATTATTCAGGTATCGTACATTCGTACCTATATATCCAGATTTTAACGCACCATGATAATAACGCTTTTAGATTACGAGCCCGGCGTCAAGAACTTTGAAACAATAAACACTAGCAAATTTCACCCGTGCACCATGTTGTTATTATATATATATATATTATAATTTATAACCGCTTTCATGATGCGATACGATGATATTTAACTCTTCGTGAGATTAAACTCGAGAGACATATAAACATAATACACATAATATGTATATTGTATATATATTATAGTATATAGACATACACATACATATAGAGTTTTCGTTTACAATAAGACTTACTTTTCCATTATTACAGCGTGTCTTCCGCCTTTGTACTGCGATTACTGTAATAATATTATCGTTGCAGCGTTTAAACGGTAGCGTTGGTGAAGAGGAGGATGAGGATGAGAAATAGGACGAGGGACGCGTGTTATTATATTATTATTGTTACATGACACGGTGGGAGGAGTACAGGAGAGTGGTGTGACGGGCGGCGGATCAAAATGTATTTCTCGCGGGTTTGCGTAGCTCTGACCCCGAGTAAGCCGAGTATATTATAATATAGCTGTATAATAATTTCATCTGTGAGGCTGTGGCGGCAGCATTCGTGCTATAAAATAATATCCGTTTAATATAATAATAAATATATTATATTTAGAATGACGAGAAAAAAAAATCTGATTCTAATAACATAGGTATAGAAGCAATAATATAATATCTATATAGCTTTACACATTTGATGTAAAGTTTCTTAAGTATTTCAATCCGTATAATACCTAACTAATAAACAATACAGGCAGACATAGTTTTTATCTTGTATAATATACCTTTATATTGTATATTTTTGTGTTTTAGTTTTTACATGAGAAGTGTTAGAAAGGTTGTACGTACGATTGTTGTGGCATACAATGTTGTTATTTCTTAATGGCATATTGTAAGAAACAACTAATTAAATTGATAATTTTCAATCTCTGTTTACAGTACTTAATTATATTTAAATTTCGTCTATAATTATTAATTTATATACATATTATTATCAAGCATATAGTACCTATAGTTCTTAAAGTATAGATTTAGACCCTTAAAAATCACAAACCTATAAATAATATGTGAAATAAACGAATAGTATCATTTGTAGTGTTATAAAATATAATAATTACCCAACTTAATAAATTAAACTAATTAATTTAATAATGCTTACAAATCATATTATTATTTAAAGGAATACCAATATGTACATAATACATCAACTACAGATCTTTCGTTCCAACACAGTAATTATTAGGTAAGGTATTCGCTTTAAATTACACAAATGTATGTGTATAATATGTACATTGTACTTATTGTAAATTTCATTGCATTGTACATTGCACATACGATAAACAGCGATTTAAAATTAAAAGAAATAAACTTATTACATACCATAAAGGTATTAGGCAATTTTAAGTAGTAATTATTTTTCATCACCCATCAGCTATTACAAATTTAAATGTATTGTTATAACTTAGGACTGTATAATTTTAAATTCATACCTGCAGCTCTTTATTTCAATTAAAAATAATAGACTGAAATGTACTACATGAGGCAAATAGAAAATCCCCCAACATTAAACTCCACAAACTTAGACAACTTTTCAAATCAAATCTTCCACTCAATATCAAACTCTTAATCTATAAACAAATTAACCACCCATCGATGACCTGCGGAATTCAGCTGTGTGGAACTGCCAAAACATCCAATATTCTACTATTCCAATAATTTCAATAAATTTGTCTTGTATTCGCATCATTACAAAATAAATGCCCCCTACAGGTACGTCAGTAATTCCTCCCTTTGCTCTGACCTCAAAATTTCAACCATTCATTCACTAGCTTCTCACTATTATAAACCATTTCACAAAAACACATTCAACCGTTCAACAATTCATATGCCCTAATTTCAAACCTCTCCTCCCTTACAATCCATGATAAACCACCGAAATGATATGCTGTCTTAGGCGAAATTGGTTAATGGACCTCTCCAAAATTTAAAAAAAAAACAACACAAAATATTTAAATAGCAAGAATTCAAAATGATGAAGTAAGGTCATTGCGGATCCCTCTCTTCCATTTTAGTCGTCCGCTGTCCAATTCTGTATACTTGAACACTCCCCCTAAATTACCTATTGTTTAAATTTTTATTACAGTAAGTATATACATTCTTGTTTGTTCTAATAAAAAATAAAAATGAAATAGATGTAGGTATCGTATTAATTTTAACATCTAAAGTTAAAATTTCTGAAACTAAAAATAATAATGAATACTTAAAAAGTACCGAAATACATAAGATACGTCTTACCCAAAAAATTTGATCACTGACTTGTGGTTAATTAAAATAAGCGTCGTGTTGTAAAACTAATAGCAAATAACATAATTCTCAGTAAGATACATGAAAATAGTATAATAAATTAAAAGTTGGATAGACTATATTATTATCGTCGCTTTAAAAAACGCACAACTTATCTTCAAAAATATTCGTTGGTACTTGATATCCAGAAGTTTTTCTTTATGCACTAAATTTTTAGTATAATCTATTGAAGAATAGAAAAGAAGAAAATGTAAATATTTACAATCTATATTATTTATACCTATACACTACGCAAAATTGTGGGAAAAGAAATACATACCGTCGTTTGAAAGAAGGTTAGAGAGTTCTCTAGTTCTCTGGACGCTTCCAGTACGCTTTCATTACTTCAAAAGAACGAGATAGAATTTAGTTAAAAATGTTTTAAAGTATATTTATTATTTTCACAAATATAATAAAATAAGTACTAGAAAATAATTTCAGATTTTTTTCAAAGCGGTCGCATAACTATAAACTATAGTATTGAATTTACTATTTTATAAATTTATTATATTCACATATAATATAAGTTTATTTATACTTTTGTATACATTCATGAAATGTTTAAATTTTACATGTGGATATCATAAAATATCATCAGTGAACGTAGTATAATTTTAAAATGTTCAACATAAAAATTACAAATAATATAGGTAGCATATTAATAATAGGTAATTAACTTTCCTATTATAAATGATATTATAATGCATTTTTTTACTGTCAAATTAAATATTGCTGATTAATGAGTTATATCCACAATAATAAATTACCTAATAAACTTGGTTTATTTGGAAATAAAATATGTTACATATAATATAAGTATACATTATACAAATATTGTTGCAAGTATTCATATTAATAGTTTTAATAAAACAAATAGTAAAATAATCTAAATAAATAAATCATTCGATTTACGTAATTGGGTTTATATTATTAATATTGAGACATATTTAGGTCCTTTTCTCAATATTTCTATAGACGTTGTATATACTTCATAGTAGGTAATAGGTATATACAAAAATACCAGTGAAATAACTTGCAGTTAAACATGAAACAATGAATGGGAGATTGGGATCAATTTGTATAATACTCGCTTTAGTTACCTACCCATGTACGATATGCCTATACATACAACATTATCAAATCACGATTTTTTTTATAAAATAAAAGAGTATAATATATTGATATTTATATATTAAGCGGTTTCAACACAGAAACAAATATCGATGCAATATATATTTTATACGAAATTAAAAATAAATTATTCTTTTTATTCTTATTTATTATTACTACAATCGTTTATACCTACTCGAAATGTTGGCGCATCGTTGTTGGCTAGTGGGATACGTGTCTCGTGATAAAATACAATTCAGAGGTCAAAATTCAACCGTTTAGATTAAACTGTTCTTAACACTAATAATATGTTTTGTCAGTACATTAAATCGTAATAAACCGATATCGTTTATATTCCGGTCAGTCGCGTGTGAGTGTTGTTTGCTGGACCAGTCGTCAATCAAACTATAACTACTTACGTCGATGCATCAATATTATTCAAGGCTTCAAGCAAATAATTTACTCACGATCACCTGCTTGGTTTAACATTAACAAGGTAATTTAGATTAAAAAAAGTTACATTAAATTAAACGATATTGTTACTTAATTTTAACTTTGAACTTTTTTTATATTTGTTGACTCTATGTATTTTTATATTTTTTGTATCAACCCCATATATTGAGCGTAATAATGAAATGTATATTAATTTTTTAAACGTAGATTTTTAGTATACAGAGTTCGTTTACTGAGGAGAACTTTTATACTTTATTTAAATTTATACTTATAATATATATGCATTAATTTCATGAGAAAATAGTGTGCAACTTTATTTTATAAAAATTAAAAGGAAATAACGTTGATTAAATTGAAACTTTTAGAGTTCATCACACAACTCATGCGTACGATTTTTTTTTCAAGAATTGCTATTCTATAGTTTATCGTACAATTTTTTTAGACCTTTTGCTTAATTTACACAAAATTGAAAAAAAGTAATTATAATAAAAGTTGTACTTAAAAATGTTCAAACTAGCTGTAAACATATGTATATTTTTTTATGTATAATATATATTCGATTAATTGGAGAAAATATTATTTAGGAAGAACAATTATTATTTTCATTATAATTTCTTGTTTAAGTTTGTTTATAAATTATTTTTTTTTATTTTTGGTACCTGAATAAGTGATTTTATCTTTAAATGTTAAAGGACGCCGATCAATTATTTGTATTACGAATTTAACAAATGTTCTATTTGTCGATACCGACAAAAATATATATAACTTAACATCTTAAGTAATTCTTATCAATAAAGAATATTAACCTATTAAACAGCTTGATATATTTTATATAATATTTGAGTTTTATAATTGTAGACTTTTTCAATAAAAAGATAAATTGTGATAAAACTTTTCTAATAGCTAGTATACAGAGTGTTTTAAATGTTTAATTTTTTAAATAGTGGGTTTGGAGAAATTCTATTGACTATTATCTATTTCCATATAGTTCCACTACTGAGATTCGTACTAAGTATTACATTTATATATACTTTATATTGAGATTATTGCATAAAAAATAAAATCAAGTATATGTACTTACCTTATACATACAATTATCAATATTTTAAGAATTAATTTTTTTATTAATTGATTAACTAATTTTTAAATTAACTTTTGTATACATTCATAAAATGATTGAATTTTTCATGTGGATATCATAAAATATCATCAGTGAACATAATATAATTTAAAAATGTTCAACATAGAAAATGTTAATGGATTAAATGTTTACAAATAGTAATAGGTAGCATATTAATAATATGTATTTAACTTTCCTATTATACATGATATAATAATGCATTTTTTTATTGTCAAATTAAATATTGTTGATTAAGGAGTTATATCCGGAATAATAAATTAATTATCTTGGTTTGTTTGGAAATAAAATATGTTACATTTGAATTCATGTGATAGGTAGGTACAAACAAAATGCTTAAGTGTGTTTATTATGACCCAAAATTATAAACTAACACGATTTAACATTAAATTTAAACGTTAAATAAATAATAATACATATTTGCAAAATTAAATTTATTAAATTAATATAATTAATGCAAATAAAATAATCATATTGTATATATTATATAATATGTAATCATTATATTATCAGTTTAATAACGTTTTAAAGTAATAGGTTAGAATGTTTAGATTATTGATTTTTACATTTAGTAATAGGTACGTTATTTCTTGAATATACCCACGTCATGAAGATGTTAATAAAAAATGTACCTATACTATTTATTATTAAATAAATCATAAATCGATACTTAACAGTAACAGTTTGCAGTTTCATAATTTTGTATTAAACATATTTTTTAATCAGAGTTATTAAAAAAAAGTAATTCAGATAACACTCATACTGCATAGCATTTGTCTCACTTATTGATTTGCTCATATCGGTGAAATCAGTATATAATAGGTATATTTTTAATTATGTGACAATAATAATAAACTAACATTTGAAAAACAATGTTGAGTGAATATTATAGCTTACTCGTAGTCTTTATTGCATATATTTTATTACATTCTGTACATAAAAATGTTTGCTGTTTAGAGTAAAAATATATGAATAACTTTCAAAAATCTGAAGTACCTAAAAAAAATCGAAAATAAAATAAATATATTTACAATTCAGTACAAAGTAGTTAAACTTGGTATTATTGTATAAATGTATATATAGTATCACGTGATGCACTGTTATAAGTTCATCGCGGTGCATTGGATAATTGAGTAACAAAGGTACCTATGGGTGCAAACTATAAAATCCAAAAGACATTTTTTCTTATTTCATTTGGAATTTGGAAACCACAATACCACATCATTCAAACGATAGTCCAAATGCCATACAACTCGATATGCTACAGCTTTTTAATGTCTTTCAGCCAGCTATAACTTTACAATTTATAATAATATAATATATTTTATATATTAAATATATACGGTACCATGTCAAGTGTTCGAAAATAGTGTATCATAAAATTGTGATTTCTGAAATGAAGTGAAAATCAGTTGTTAAAAAAATTATACTTTATAAAAGTCATGTATTATAAAATTATGTTTCTTATTTACTAACATCACAACAACAATTATGCACATCAATAAGTTGGCTTGGGTTATACAAAAATATGCATACAATTTGCAGAAAAAATAAAAATATTCTTTTATACATAGACATTTAATTTCTTATTAATTATTGAAAATAATATTTAGTAAATCTTAGAACTCTATAATACAATTCTACTCTTGCGTGACCAACCGTTCGCTTATCACCAAAAAACAATTAAAAATATTTCCTATATGTTCTCCAATAAGTATTATCAAAATGGAATAAGGTAAGTGGTAACATATTATTATACTCTGTGGCCTGTGTATGGGTAGTTTATACAATGGTACGTATACTATATGTTTAGCCCATGGTATTATGGCAATACCTCATTTAAAAATATTTATAACACATGCGGAAACAATTTTTCTAACAAATATTTAATATGTAAAACAAGACTTTTATGATACACGTCTTTCGAACATATGACCTAGATTCATTAATATATATAATGTATGGTGCCAATAGATATTATTAGTAATTATCAATTTTTATAAAATATTTAAAGTACGAAACACGTTAAATCACATTTCGACAGCTATCAAAATAGTATTCACAAAAAAGAAATTTATTTGTAAAGATGGAAAATCTCTTAAAGTACAATAAAATAGTTTTAATAAGCAGTATGATTAAAATATTTTTCCTTGAACTTCAATCACCTGCAGGTGTGTAAAAAGTGGGAGGCTTAGAGACCATGTTTTTCTAAAAATCACTTAACTAAAAGTTCCTCTGAAATTCAATCTATAGTTTCCAATCTATAGAGTTGATAATTGTTCTAATTTCAAAGCATTTCTACCCAAAGCAGTGTATTTACAGACAAAACTCATAAGTAATAACATATATTTAAGTGTTCATAAAATGACATAATGAATGTTGTATTCTATGAAATTGTATCCTACTTAATCATTAAAAGTAAAAATAATGGTATTATGCATATATACATATATATATAGGTATATACCAATTGCCAATTGATATATTTTTGTTTTCTATAACATGGAAACTTATACAAATAGACATAAAATAAGCAATAAAAAATGTTTTAAGAATATTGATTATAAAGTATGATTGTAAACTGTAAGTCTACGATAAATTAAAAATGTTTAGTAGGACTAGTTCAAGCATTAAAGAGAGTTAAACAATTTAATAACAAATCATCAAATAATCATCGGCTTATTGATAAATTACAACATAAAAATTATTTTGTTTTGGAAACACTAATTCGTTGTTTACAGTTTGTTACCAGGAGTTGTGAAAATATAGTAAAAAGGTATTGACTATTGTTCTGAGATTTATTTAACAATGTAAACTCCTATAAATTATTATAGATTTAATTTTTATGCTTTATGTACAATATAAATTCACTATAACACATTGACCTATGTTTGATAAATATGACAAAAAACTTTATGCATACCTATAATTTATCATTTATGTGAGTAATATTATTTAAACTATTCTAAAAGGGGAAAAAAATAAACATTTATGTTTTACTCGTTAGTCATTGTACCATACTACCATCTACAATTATTTACAAATAAAATATGTATATTTGAACTGCATTGTTATTTTTTAGATATGAATTGAACATTTGTACAGCAGTTACGTACATAATATAAAAGTATAAACTTTGTTGCATGATTATATTTTAAATAAGCATAGGCACCTGCTATTTGTGTAAAACAAAGTATAATTTATATTTTCCTTGATTTGGAATGTTTTGAACGTTTATGAGAATTTTGTCTGTATCTTAATTGAGATTGAAATAAATGTATATAGTTTGGGTGAAGTATTGTTTGTAGATCTTCTACCTATCTATTTTCTTGGACTGTATGAATTAACTCAAAATCACGGATAGGTACTACATTTTTTTGTTTTTTGTAATTTAAAATGTAATACTAAATATAATTAGTGTGCACTAAATTAGGTACTAGGCAGGTTGTAGGTATTTTGTAATATTGATTTTTTAGTAAAAAGTATGAATATAAACTATTCTAAAATGTAAGCTATTTATACACATGATGCATAACTTATTAAGAAGTTGAATGCAGTAGGTACTAGGTAGTAGGTACACTATATCACATGCTGCAATGGGTAATACTACGCTGTACTTATTTACCTACATGACTAAACAATTTGTTTTAGTTAAGCTAATCGAAAATTCATCCACTTACAAAAAGTAATTTTATCCTAATTTAATTAACATAACGATTCGATTTGTTTATTTTTAGTTCAGATATAAATAAAATATCAAGCCGAATTTTGTATTTTTGATCCTTCTCATAGTACTTAATATATTTTATATTTTATACCACAAATTTTATTTGTTTTATATAAATAATATAATTGTCTATGTGGGTATCATTTAAAATAACTAAAAACATTAAACATATGACTAAATAAAAAAAATTTATTGATAGGAAAAAAAAATTTATGTAAAATAAATCATTAACTTATGAGGCTATGTATGATCAAAAAAAAAAAATAAAGTTTAATTATTGAAATATTTCTAGAATTATAATATTTTTTTTCAATGTTGAGATAAAAACATACCCCACATATTTCTTATTCCGATACCTAATATTTTAATTTAACTAAAAATTAGCGTATTACATTTGCGATCAACAACACTAAAATAACTTAACGTCGTAATTAAGGTATTATATTCTAAAAAATAGTATATAATTGTACATAGCTAAATTAAATTTAGGTTATAAAAAGTGCAATTAATTGTTATTATGTACACTCAAGATATTATGATAGACTTTACTTTTTAGTAGTTAATAATTTAATAACCAATTTACGTTAATGCATTGTTAGATTATTAAAGTCTAAATAATAAATAGTATAATAAATTATACTATACTATAAATTATTTCTAAGTGCAAATTACCCGTGTAGGTACGGAAATACGTCATAGTGAAAAATCCAAGTAATGGATTAACTGCGTCTATAAAACTCATGTGTGTTTACTGTTTATTATTTACTAGTTACCCTCAAGATTACATTATGACGTGCGATGATTTAAAAAATATTTTGTATTGTCTTTCTATATAAAATATATCATTTAAGTATTACAAAAGTGTAAAGTCAATACTTATGACTAACAGTATAATATTATACCTAATAACATTTTATAATTTGTAGTAGTTATATTTTATAGGTGATAAATTGTATGATAGCCGATAGGTAATAAAAAACCTTGCACAGGGAAAAATGTGCTAAATTTTAATCCGTTGGGTAGGTACAGGTACTATATTATTATTTATTAACTATCTGTAGGCAGTTATGACATTTTAATTTAGTTATTTTCTCAGATAAAACTAACTACGTCATCCGATACCACATTAAGTGTATGGTTAGTATCTATAACGTAATTTTGTTTACTACATTATTACTAAGGTGAGAACTTTAGTTATTGTTTTTGCATAGATTTTTACTTTACGGATCACATTTTAATAGAAGCGCGTAGTTAGGTATAATGATAAGTATTTTATTATAGGTAAGTAGTTATTTCTTATTTTATTTTTTCAATCCAGCTGTAGTCAAGTTTTAGCCATAAAAACATTGTATTTAAATAGATTGGTGAAGATTATGTTTTACATATATTCTATAAATGTACATAATAATAATTTATTGCCATTTATAATTCGTATATAGACCTTTAAATTAAACTGTAGGTAATTTAATATTTAATTTTATTTAGTAAAAATCAAATATATATTATTTTTTAGTAAGTAATCTATAAAAGTAAAGTTAGTTTCTTGAAAAATAAGCAGATAGTAAAAGATTTTGAGTTGCGTAATTCATAATTTTATTTTAAAAATGTTATTCAAATAAAATAAATTAAGGATAAACATGACAAACCGTATTTGGTATGTTTATTTTAAACACTCTGTACATTAAAAAAAAAAAAAACTGTTAAACAAAAACCAACCGCATTTTGTGTCCTTATATACAGGCCAGTGATAAGCATTTCATTGTCCATGCCCAGGTTATTTCAAAGGAATCTCAAACCCTTTTATCGCGCCAACAGCTGTCACTACCGAATATTTTGTCGGCAAAGTGGGGAACGTCGTATAATGAAATCCCAACTTGTATATTAGTACATATCCGTCCATTGTGCATGTTTATACCTTGACGACCTTATAGTTTCGTGGTTTTCAACACATTTTAAACTGATTAAAGGACTTTAAAAAACTAAGATAATATATGTATAATTATTTTTTTGTAGCTATTAGTTTTTTTTTGCAAACTCGAGTGTATTGTGCCATTATTTACGTTATGTAGGTACCTATATGTTTTAGCTGCGTGTCTATGGAGTCGAAAGATGATTCAAACGGGCTATGTGAGCCAAAAGGGCTGTTCATCAAAGACAGGAAACAAGATCAAGTCGTTCTGAGATTTAAAAATCTATATTATACAGTCTCACTGGGATTTGGAAAAGGTAAGACTGCTTTAAATGTCGATACATGTCTTATATCATGATTTAATTTAGCTGAACTGTTTGAATATAATTTTTATACACACAAATAATTTATATTTAACAAAGTCAGGTCAGTTAAATGAATTAAATAGTAGAATCCACATAGTAGAATAATCACATTGAAGGTTTATTTAAACGTATATATCTATGTCCTATATATTATAGACTAGATGCCTACATTGTAATATTAATCAATAAAATTATCAAATTATCAAATTCGGTACGTGACGACTAAATATTATTAACAAATTAAAATATTAGGTTATTAAAAATTCTTGTGGTTTTTTCATTTTCATAATGTATAATTGAAATTCAAAGATTACCCAAGAGCTAGACTTATATTATATTACATCTTGATTTTATTTAATAATAAACTAAGTTCCACGTTATAAAAACATTGTGAACATATTTACATATGTACACATTTGAAATCGTGTATTATTAATTATTATTACATAGGTATTGGCAATACAGTAGGGACCAGTATTTATTCAAATCAAGAGGAAATTTAATATATTACTTTGATTTTTGACTGTTTTCGTGTAAATAAATTTAAATATTATAAATACTTGTATTGTACTAAAGTATTGTATAATTGTATTCGTATTTTGATTACCACCAACGTCCAATATATAATTTTGAAAGCACTGTTTAGTTTAAACGGTTCCAAAATAATAATAATAATAATAATTTATTTTACTATAAATATTTTTAGAATAAGAAATTTTTATATTTATTGTCTTATAACTATAGGAACCAAAGATGTTCTTAAGAACATTAATGGTATTTTTGCTCCAAATCAATTGGTTGCTATTATGGGACCATCGGGAGCGGGTAAATCTTCACTTTTGGACGTTCTATCCGGATATAAGTATGCAATTTAACGAACTATCATAAGAAAATCACGTTTAAATTCATGTTTTCTAAGTTTAAAGGGTGTCCGAGGAAACGTTACTGTAAATGGCGAAGAAAGGCGTTTGGATAGTTTTCGAAGATTGTCTTGCTATATCCAACAAGATGATCGCTTGCAACCTTTGTTAACAGTGAATGAAAATATGCACGTTGCTGCGAATCTCAAGCTCTCTATGGACAAAAATCAAAAGTATAAAGACACTGTGGTAAGATATATTTAAGATATAAAATATAAAAATTTACAAAATTATGAGTAGAGTTTTATTTTATGTAGGTGAACGAAATATTATCTACATTGGGTCTTGACAAATGTAAGGCCACTAGAACCGCTAGATTATCTGGTGGTCAAAAGAAAAGACTTTCGATAGCTCTAGAACTAATAAACAACCCAATGGTCATGTTCCTAGACGAACCAACGACGTAAGAATAACAATTTTTAATATTGCTATCACGACTGATTATTATTACTTTTTGTTAAACAGAGGCTTAGACAGTTCTTCATGTTCTCAATGTATATCACTTCTAAAGTTATTAGCTCACCAGGGAAGGACCATAATATGCACAATTCATCAACCTAGTGCATCACTTTTCCAGATGTTTGACCAAGTATATATTTTATCGCAAGGCACATGTTTGTATCAAGGATCTACTGGAAATGTGATACCATATCTCTCAAAACTTGAACTACCCTGTCCCCTCTATCACAATCCAGCTGATTTTGGTAAAATAATTGAATACAATAATACAAAACTGTTCCCATATTTATCTAAATAAGCTGTATAACATAGTGATCGAATTGGCTTGCGGCGATCACGGAAAAGACAAGATTGAAAAAATGGCAAAAGAAATCGAAAATGGAAAATGTTTAACATGGACAGGACATTCAGATTTGCTAGCCATCAATGACGCACCTTCGGGTATATTTAACACTATTTTCTTATGACTAAAAAATAATCTAGCCTAACATGTATTGAATTTTTTAAAAAAAATAGTAAAGAATTAAAGAGGACGAATTACAAATTTAAGTCTTTAATTTTTAATTTTTCCGATTAACCAGAATTTAAAACGTAAACATGATTTACTTTACCATAAAATATAACCATTTAATTAATATTTAATTTTAAAGTATTTTTTATTAAACAGGTGCACCTAAAAAAATATCAAAAGAGGTGAACGTCGTCCATGAAACTTCTGCTTATAATCAATTGAAATGTTTGTTACATCGGGGAATTTTAAAATGCAAAAGAGATCCGGTATGTTAAGACTACATTTACTAATAATTTTAAATAACAAAACACATACAGGACAAATTATTATTATTATTTTTAATTTAATAACCATAAAGTATATTTTAATGATAAATAAGTATTTATTTATTTTATCAGGTTAAAAATAATTTAGACTTATTAAGTTTAATAATATGATTGAAATTTAAATATTTTGTATTACCTATACTTTTATATTTAGTGCTGTCTTTTTATTTACTATCGATTTAGTTGTCTATATACTTAGATTAAATGTAAACCTGTTTTTATATACGTAAATAATAAATATAAAATATTTAAATGTATTACGAATAATTGGATTATTTATTTTCTTTAGGATTTGACTTATCTACGAATAGGTGTGAATATAACAGTAAGCGTATTATTAGGAACACTATTTTTACAAATTGGCGATGATGGCAGCAAAATTTTTGACAACTATAATTTACTTTTTTCCATTCTCATGCATCACGTTGGATCAACATTGATGTTAAATATTATTAATTGTAAGTTTTAAATACATATTATATTAATATTTAAACAAAAATTAATTTTTTTAATTTAACCATGTTCTTTAAGTTCCTGCTGAAATCTCTATATTGACAAAAGAACATTTTAATAGATGGTATTCATTAAAATCATATTATATCGCTACGAACATACTTGATATTCCAATTACGGTAAGAAAATACTAATTGTTAATTGTTTTATACTGTAAGCAATAATATTATTATAATTATTCTGTTTTAGACACTTGGTTGTTTGATATTTTCCGTGATTATTTATCTAATGACAGGACAACCATTGGAATGGAATAGATTTGGCATGTTTACATTCATTAGTTGGTTGATGGTTCTCATTTCTCAAAGTTTGGGATTCATTATTGGCGCTTGGTTTAGCGTTATTGTAAGTAATAAAACGAACGTTCGGATTAATAATTAATATTTTAGTGACCTTAATCTATTCATGTATTGATGTAATCATGTAATTGCCAATTGGGCTTAATATTTTTAGCTCCTTAAATACAGCTTTGTGCAATGTTCAAAAGTATATACAAATTATATCATTATATTTTGTTCAAATACAATATACTTAACAAAGTCAAAAATTAAAATAATATCTACCGTATAGCCTGTAGATAGTATGTTGGAATAATAAGCTGTTATAAGAAAAAAATGTATTCTTTATTTCATCAAATCAATTCCTACCAAAACATAAATATAGAATTATTATTAATCAATCATCACAATATTATTGTCCATCCCTATATCATACCATTTATTTAACAATTATAATAATATTATAACGACATTAATCTATAAACAGATTCATATTCTATCCGCCGGCTGGATCTATATTTTATATTAGTATAGATTAATTATGATGATTAATATTTAATATTTTAATAAAATAATGCATTATCTACATAATTATGCAAACAAAATAATAATTTCACTTGTTATGTAATCTATATAGAACGGTAACTTCGTTGGACCCATTATCGTCGTTTTGTTGATGGTGTTCAGTGGCTTTGGAGTGAATCTCCGTGACATCCCATATCTATTAAAATGGGGAACGGAAATATCATTCTTGAGATACGGATTGGATGCATTAGTCGCCGCTATCTATGATAAACGTGGCATTTTGCCATGTTACTCGTTGTATTGCCATTACAAATATCCATCGAAGTTTTTGGACGAAGTTGCAATGACCACTGATCAGTTCAATAACGATGTGTATGCGTTGGTTATAACTCTGCTGATAACTAGAGTAGCAGCATACTTTTTGCTACGACTTAGAGTCAGATCCAGAGTGTCATTATAAAATCAAACCTACTTCGTAGTTCGTTGTATGAATGACACACTACAAAATTTAATTACATAATATATACCTATAACTGTGAATTTGTATATAAAAATTTATATATTTAGGTTTAGAGAACGTATATGATCTGTGACGATTTAGTGACAATATGTTTTTTTATTTAAAATTTTTTAATTTTTATTGTTACTATTTATACTTTTATGCATGAATCTATTCTGCATTTAATGGTTTAAACAAAAATATCTATTTTATATTTTATACTTACCATTCTAGAAAAGGTGAATATTTGTAAAATGTATTGTTATTGTTAATTTGGGTGATTTTATAATTATTATTTTTAAGTCATATATAATATAAAATGGTTATTTTTTGTTTTCAAAATGTGTTTTCATCATTTATTATTATATAGTTTTACATAATTATTATTGATGTTTGGAAATATCATTAAAGCCATTATACCTACTGTTATTAAAACAGAATTTTAGATTATGAGCGGAGCGATGAATGTATTTTTTTATTTTTATTTTTTTGGCCCTACAACCCATTACATTTTTGGTAGTGGTTATGGTTGTAACTTGTAACAGTTGGGAGGGTCGGAATAGTTGGTATGATTGGTATGGTTGGTACGGTTGGTTGACAGCACGTGAATGTGTGGCAAAGTTTTTGCGCACTAAATATTCGGGTGGTCATCCATCCAAGTATTAGTGATGGCAGCGGCCGTTGCTATTACTTTCAATCACGTACCGTGGTTAATTTCAGCCACTGCGCCGCGCCGAACCACGATTAATGTATTGATTTTAAAATGATGTGCTTTGTTTTTTTTATTTTTTTTTCCCAACAAGTCCCCAACCTACTTAACAAATAAGTATGTATAATAAAGTATAGAATTAACTAAAACTTCTAGATTTTATCAGTAGCACGTGTCATAATTAAGCAAAAATATAAAAAAAGCAAAAATAACCAGAAAAACTTAAAAAAAAAGCAATTTGCAAAAAAGGAACTTTCAAATTTCACATTTTAAATTAGTGCAATATGACATGAGTTTTCAATTTTCATAGCACTTTGCTAGATTTTATGTTAAGTAAAAAAAAAAAGCAAATTCTATAAGTCTCGAGGCCTGTTAATAATATATTATTGGGTACTTGTCTAAATTGTAATTCCTTTAAGAAAATATATTTAAATGTATTTCAATTGGTTATTGGCTATAAAGGCTAAACACATAAGGGTACATTATTAAATATATAAATACAGTAATTTATTAATGATACCTTTATATACATGCACTTGTAAAAATCAACAAAATGAAAACCAATTTAATTTTTAGTTTGTTCAATAAGTGCCTAAATAACAAGACGTTATCATTTTATAACTCTCTATTGTAATGTTCAACGAATATGAAATTATTATTTTTTTTGTAGTCCAAGATGTGCTCCCAATTATGGAAAAAAAAACCGGTAAGTAATAAAAATTACAATAGTGAAACGTGGAAGTAATATTATAGTAATTTATATAGTTATCTCCTCAAAGACATTATTGGTCACGTAATAATAATAAAAAAATAATAATAATAATAATAATAATGATAATAATAATAATAGCGTAATGATAAATAAAGATAAAAACGATGAGATACTATAAAAATAATTAAACGTGAAGAAAAAAAACCAATAGTAATACAGGTACAAAATAATATAATGTTGACAAATGAGTTAACGGCTCGTTTGTCGCATTATTAAAATTGCATTTCGTCGGGCTGGTTGTAATCTAGGACAAAGGTGAAAAGCCAACGGCTCCCGTCCGACACCCTCCCGATCCCTGGCCGCGGGGCTTTTGTGCGTTAATTAAGGTGGGGACCGAGCGGCAGCAGAGCGCTGCAGAAAATGCCGTTCGCGAGGGTGCCATGTTTGGCGCGGCGCCGTTCATAAAACTTTCGTCTGATCAATCTCCTTTGTGCCTTATGATTTGAGCCGACAACGCGAGTAATTGATATATAACATATTTTACATCGACATAGATATAGAGGTCTTCGACAAATATATAATAACACGTATAGTATGATGTCCCGTCACTCTCCTTTGACGACGGTGCGGATTTTGATTTTTTTTCTTTTTTAAAGCGTGTTGCTCGTCCTTTTTGAGGGCGTGCGTACATAAAACAGGCGCATTTGGTCGTCAAAACGATACGCTCAGTCGTCCGATTCCCCCACCACGAGGGGCCAGGGGTCAAAATGCACAAACATTTTTTTTTTTTTTTCATACTTAAATATATATATCATTACCTATATCGGGTAACACCCACGTTTTATACTTATGTAGAACTCGCTTAATCCGTTTTATGGCCTCTGCCGCGGGTCGTTTGCAAATCAATTATCCTAATGAAAACCAAACGACGTAATGTTTCTACTTGTTTATATATATATATTTATGTATATATGTGTGTGTACACGTAACAAAAGGATTTTGGTCTGTACAACATTAAGACAAGACATCCTGGGGGCACGTACAGGGATTTCCGAGCCCGTGATCCCGGATTGTGTTTAAATGAAAATGGAGCCAAATCTTCTAGATCGTAATTTATAGGTATATTTTAGTGCAAAAGCCTTTGGGCCTACATCACGGGAGCCGGGAGTTTCGTGTAAAGTCCCTGATCCCACTGAGTCGTGTTGCGTATTGCCACTTCTGTCTGTCTGTCTCTGCCCTCTTTGTCACCATTTTCGCCCGCGTAATCATCTTTTCGAGAAAAGAGTCCACCGACTCTTCGGCAATACTTTGTAAGAAGTTCAGGAGTGTCATAAAAAATATTAAAGATGGAAATAGCTTTTACGGTAAAAGCCGTGGGTAATGGCATACGGCGAAAGTTGTATTTGGTCGCGATATGCACTCCAACCGTACATATTATACAATACCATATATTATTTATTGGTACATTATTATCTTACTGTTATTATGGCCATTATAAATAATAATTAGTAATTATCAGTCATTGTGGACAACGACAAATTGGATAAGGGTAGACTAGTAGACTACAGAAAAATAGAAAGTGCATAAATAAATGCAGCTTTTAAAAGAAAATTTTGTGAAACCTACCTTTTCGATTCATTGATATTCCGATTGAAATACCTGGCTGAATGACATAAAAGTGTTCATAAACCATCAATATAATAACTAGTCAATAAATGCATACAACTTTTTTTAAATCAACACAATAATATTTTACTTTTTTTGCAATTACAGTAGAAAATTACTTAATTTCTCATTATGTTTTGCTGTATAAATATTTTGGATGGTTCAGTATCAAATTATGTACCTATATACAATAGTATATAATACATAAAATGTATGTACTATTGAAAACTGTTTAACTATTTACTAATTAGTAAATTAATTATAATTATAATATTTTCACCGTTCTCATTTTTTTTTTATAGATATCTAAAATAAGGCTATCTAAAAAACCAACAAACACTGTTAAGTGCTTTGCACATTTTACAGAATGAGAAATAATTTAGTTTAATTTAACTCATGCGACTAACTAAACAGCTAATGAGTGTAGTAACATTAGTAACAATTACCTACATATATAATAATTAATGTTATAGGTATGTAAATTTATTAATACATACACGATACACCCATTACCTATATAGCGTACCCTAAATAGGTACAATACAATTACCTACATCTTTGAAAGCGTAAGGTTGAAAATTGTTCTTTGTGTTATAGCTTTACAATAGACACGAAATTTTGTTAGACTTAGAGTTTAAGATATTTGCATACCGGGCTTCATAACAAGCATTGATCGTTTAATGATAAATACTGAGCTAATAGTTGTTGATTAATAATGATTTAGTGGCCCATGATTGGACCATTACATTTTATGGTGAACCATTAAATCACCAAATTGTTATGTAACACGGCATTAGAATACCTACCACTAATGATATATAAATATTATACCACTTAAAACAGCATAAATTACATGCAAGAATAACACTACCGAATGAATTATTCTAATCATAATGTGTAGGTTTTGGGGTAGATTCGATCATTGTGTAGGCGATAAGAACACAATAGGTGATAAAACAGGGCGAATGAGATTGAATTATAAGGGTGTTGGATCCTGGCACTGACACCATATGACAACAATAACCTCATTAACATCACAATCAAATGGTATCAAACTATAATTAACTTTTAAACCACTGTCAAAAACACACTAATGGTAGCATTATAATTTCAATGCGCAATCTCCCAGAAGTCAAATACATATTATTCTATTCGCATCCAAAAACAACCGCATGGTAATTATAAGACTCGACAGTTTTTAAAAAAAATATTTAGGTTCTCGTGAAAATTAATCACTGTTGAAATATTATTATTTGCCATTATAATTGTGTTTCATATAACAATTAATTAAATATATAATATTATTTGAAAGAAAGTAGGTATTCGGATAGTCGGTGAATAAATAACTTGTGTTAAATGGGGATGAAAAAAAAAATTAACAATATTGTACATCTATTAAAATCTTTACGCACGATTTTTATTCCCGTTATTATATAAGTAAAGACAATATTAATGTAGGTAACGACAAAATAAGTCAAAAAGTACAATTTTATCATAAAACTTATAAGGTATAGATATAACTATAAAAGTATTCAAAAAAATGACCTGCGAGACACATAAAAAATACCAAAAAAATTAGTCTATTAAAAATATTATTGTATTAACTTATATACTGAATACAGTATTATATTTGCATTGTTTTAATAACAATATGTCGGCTCTCGATGAGGTTGCAATTGAAATTACTTTGAATTTACATTGTAAAAAACTGAAACATAGTTGTAATACAATTAAATATACGTTACCTATATAATTATATACATAGAGTGTATATAGTATATACTTCTAACATAATTTATTAAAGTTGCTTAAAAAAAATGTACAAAATTATGAAGCCTTTACGTAAGGGTTCCCAAACTTTAAAAGTATATATCTATAATTTAAAATTGGTGGAAAAAGAAATGACTTTTTTTCTAATTTAGCGGAAAACGGAGATTTCATTTTTGACGGAAACCGGTGACACCTGTTGAGCTATAATAGTTTTTCACTGAAAGCTAGTAAAAAAAAATATATCAATTGCTCAAGTTGGTATATGGTAAGCGCATACCTACCTATACGGTCATATACATACCTGCTGTATGCATTTCTGTAATAAAATACTGTTGTAATACGGCTTGGGCGTAGACCGGGTGAATCGACCCAAAATGTGGGGAGTTTACCAATTGCACTTAAAATGACCTTTTCATGTACAAATTGCGCTCAAAACATTTTAGGGTCAATAGACTAATTGCGCTTTAAAAATTTTATGGTCGATAGACCAATTGCGCTCTATACATTTTACATTACCTAAGGAAAACTTATTAGTTAGTTACCAACCGATTTTTTTGCGAGTATTAATGCATAATACATTGTGATTTGTGAGATTTCATCTAGTATTTTACTACCTTTGCACTAGTTACCACCCATGAATCAAGGGGAGCACGTAATTTATGACATATAAGCCGCGTATTAACTCTAAGGCCAAGTCGGTGGAACTTATAGCCATTAAACAGTTTAATTAGTGAAAACTAAAATAAAATAATATTAATAATAATAAGAGAATAGGTGATTAAATCATAAAGTAATAAGATTTTGAGTTTAGGGTAATCATGATGTTTGTATTTTGCATGTCTTTAGAATAATAATAATTTTTTAAATATTAATTAAATCAAAATTAAATTGTAATTATAAATATAAATAATATAAAAATAAATGAATAGGTACGCTAATAACCAGTCACATGTTTGATCGTCAATTACTCAAAATTAAATCGTAATTATAAATATAATAAAAATATATATAAACATATAAATTATTTTTTAGGAGGATTAATAGGTACATAATAATATTATAATTCATATTTAAACATTTTTACAATAATAATAACACACAGTCTTTAAAAATTCTTTTCTGCTAATTTCGCCAGATTTGTATTTCTTTATATAAGAATTGATTGTTAATTTTTTTGTTAAATATGCTTTATTTGAAATATATTTATCTTGTTCTGTACTATTTATTGCAATATACGTGCTAGTCTGCGTTTCGATAATTATTTTTAAAAAGGCAAAAAAATTTGGATGGGGAGAATAAAAGTTTGTAGAAAATGAAGCGTGAAAAGCTTCACACGCATTAGTTGTACGTTCAGAACTTATTGAATTGGACGCCCTCAATATCGGAGGAAATGTAGAATTAGATGATATATAGTTTTCAACGATATAATTACTGAATTTGGTTAGATTTGAATTGATTGGTTGAATTGTCATAATTTCTTCTACAAACACATCCTCCACATCTTCGTGTGGAAAAAGTGACAAACCAAAAATTAAATGCAGCCATTTTCCTACTGCAGAATTAGGGTTTTTATACTCTGTTTGAAGTCCACAACTTTGAATATTCCTCCACCAAGCTTGCGATAGATGAAATCTACATCCCACTAGAAGTATTGAAGGCCAGACTTGTTTAGTTGCAAAATGTATAGCTTGTTCGAAATCGGCAACGACTGTTTTTGGATTAAAATCAAAATTGAACGTTGCACATTTACTAATCAAAGCTCGAAATAAATATTCGTATGTACTTGATAGCTTGTTTGGCAGTAAAGAAAATATAAGTGGAATATAGTGCCCATTTTTCATACCATGTATTGTAAAAAGTTGATAAAAAAATTTAGAACAAAATTCAAATGTTCCATCCGCAAATATTTTGTCACAACTACATAAAAATTCTAAATTTGATTTTGTAGAAAAACATATTATATTCAACATATTGTCGTTTATAAGCAATAAATTTTCACCCTTGTATGTATTCGTGTCCAAATTATTTAATGCTGTATGCACTTCGGTTACATTTTTCGGTAATGGTGGTAGCGTTTTTCTACGAGTACGATAAACGCTTCGTCGTATAGAATGCACATCGTTTAATGTCAAATCTAACGCACTTGATTGCACTTCATTCCGAATTAATTTTAATGGTCGTGTTATAACTTTGTCTGTTGCTTTTCTTTTTAACGAATTTGCAACAATTTGTCTATTAATATTTACACTTACTTCATGGTTATGATCAAAGTTATATTTTAAAAGCACCGTTTCACTTACATCACATAAAAAATTCAAAGTACACGATTTAATTGTACATCTCCATTTTATTCCATTTTTTGAGGTAGTACATTTTCGAAACTTAAACTCATTAAGAACTTATAACGGTTTACCTTTTTCACTAAGAGCTTTTGTAAAACGATCCATATTGTAACGTCAAATTAATAATAAACGACTAACAAGACATAAGTATTGGGAATCATCAATGTGTTATTCTATATACAGTATATTGTGTGCAACAAAACAATTAGGCTGATAAAATATATCCGATGATAATGAAAACTTGTTTTCGTCTATCACTCAAATGCATACTTCCGTGATAAAAATATGTGCGTAGTATAATAACTAGGGTGCGGATTTGTATGTATTTACATATTTGTCGCGAATGATAATATTCGAATGATTCCTTTATAGAAATATGTTACAGGACTATCTGATTATTTTAAGCTCTGATTGATATTACATATTTTTACATATTTAATCTTAATGACATATTTTTACATATTTTACTTATATTACATATTTTTGTTAAATATTGAGCTATTTACAAAATTATTAATGTATCGCAGTTTTATATTATGTGTTGTTATCTTCTCCAGTCCGTCCGTGTGCTAATTATAATAGCGAGTTACGACAATCAGTCCATAGTCCACACGTTATCGACCTAGTTATCGCTGTACGCGTTTCAATAAAAGTAAATTTCATTTCGTTATTTGTTGTTTACTCGTTGGAGAGGTCCGTGTGTCCTCGCTTTTAAATTTGCCTATAACTTCCGTCGACGTGGAAAAGTCCTTTAGCCGCTATAAAAACATAATATTGTGTCCTAATCGACGTCGATTTACTTTTGACAACCTAAAAAAGTATATGATTGTCAATTGTTTTGTTGATGACGAAGTAGATCCTAACTCCAATGAATAAATACTTAATTTGAATGTATTCCTAATTAATTTTAATAAAATAATAATATAATGTAGTGTTGTATAATTTATTTTTACGTACTTATTTAATTTACTCATTTTATTATTTTTTTTCATGAAAAAAACATTTTTTTTTTTTTACATATCTTATATTTTAAATTACATATTTGAATAAAATTAAATACATATATATGTACATATTTTTGAATTTTAAATACATACAAATCCGCACCCTAATAATAACGTTTCATAAAATTCCCGATACTGTTATAAAATATATTATAACCAGCCACTTTAGCCAGTAATCAATCGATCAATAAATATCAGGCAACTTTGAATACAAGCGCAATTGGTATATTGGCCGTAAAATATAAAGAGTGCAATTGGTATACACTAACCGTAAAATATAAGAGGCACAATTGGTACAATGACCCTAAAATACAAATTTTGTTTTAGGCGCAATTGGTCCATGCTCAAAATGTGATCTATTTGGGGCATAAGTGTATATCAATTGGGTGAATGTTATTTGTTCCACAAAAAATACCGTTTGTAAGAATAAGTATATAAATAGGTTTATAGGTAAATTAATTTATATATTGTATTGTAATAATTAATAAACATTGTTAATTGAAAAATAAAGCCGCGTAAAAATAGGAACATAATAAATAATTAATAATGAACTCTTAACTTTAAAATTTGTTGGTATACCTAGTAATATTGTAATATATGTGCAGGCAACATTAACAAAACAAAATCGTATACGATATACATAATAGAAATAATTAATAATGAACCCTATTTTAAAAACGTTCACATCAAAGTCTCTAGACTTTATCTTACTCAGGTAAAATTAATTTCACTCGCCTGAATGGTATTATTAGATAGACACCCAAACGGACTATTAATTTTTTGGTCAAAATTATTACCTTCTCCTAAACGATCACCGCCCCAAAGTGTTGCACCAGAATTATTAATTCGGTTTTCGGGTCCTGGACGTATATAGTGTATTCGGGGATAATATAATGTACATTATACGCTCAAACCGAACTGTAAATTACTGTTACCATAATGAATAATAAAGATGCCGTACTTTTTTTTTTTATTGTAATTTTTTCCATTTGGCGAGCACTACAATGTGCAAATCGAACAAATATTAGTACAAATGTCGTTGCTGTACATATGCCGTCCGTGTGGATACTTATCAAATCGTATGTTGTTATTATTTTGTCGTCGGCCCTCTGGGCGTGGTGATAATAATAATAATAATAATAATAAATAATAATCGAGTATTTACGGTATAATAGAGTACAGAGTGTGACGTCGTTGTCATATATGTAGCCCATTAGCCCTTATAAATAACTGCAACGCGTTATTTGCGCATAATCGACACTTGAGAGCGGTGTGTATGTATATATTTTATGTGCATAAGTATAATGATATGTACACATATTATACCTATATAAATATCTAGAGTTATTAAATCGCGCGAGGGACACGGTTCGTCACTCTCTGCTTTCGCGTATAACACTCTCCCCCTTCATCATAAAATGTTACCACAACAGACACTACCCCCACCGCCGCAAAAACCACCCTGAAAAGCATTTAGTACTATTGTTGGTTTTATTGTATTTTATTTTTTTTACTTTCCTATATCCGTTGCCTATTGCCACTATAACCATTTGTTGCGGTAGGGGCTATATATATTTTATTATACATTTGTAACCCATTACGATGGCAATAAAAGAAATCGTAGGGTTGTGTGTGTGTATGTGTGCGTACTACGTCGTATATATCGCATGTCCCGAGGCTCCGGCAATCGGTGTCCGATTACACGCGAGTATATTATGGCGTGTATATGTACACATAGTATTGACGGTTAGGGACGGTGGCGACGACGATTGCTGCTGCTCAGCCAGATAATATCGCGGACTTTGAGCGTTAGGTCGGCGAATAAATACAATAATATAATAGCAGCGCCGGGGCAACAGGGGTGGCGTCGTAGAGGAGGGTCTCGAGTTGCGCGTCCCTTTTAATGGAAACACAAGCTGCGGCAATCCCCTTTTGTTTCAACCCAGCCGCCGCCGCCACCGTCCTACACCGCCCCCAAACTGTATACGCGCGCACTAATTGTTTTACACGCCTGGCTTATGGCAGCTGATAATGTCAGTGATTCTCGAAAAACAAATAAAAGGCATCGGCCACTTGACTACCGGGTTCCCGTGTCAACAAAAACCACACACACATACACCGTATACGTATTATATATATATGTATATAGTACAGACTCCTGTGCTCTCCGTATAGTTGTGCTGCAGCTAGAATTCCTTTTTTCTTTTCTGTTTTTCACTTCTCTCTCTGTTTTCGTCTCACTCGTTCGTCTCTTATCGCAATAGCTTCTTTCGTCTCCTTTGCTTTATTCTTATACTTATTTTTCTTATTCCATCACACTCCAAAACATTCGAATTTCACGTCTTCTGCTCAGCGTCCACTGTATATAGTGTTCGGTCCGGTGTATTTACCTATTTCTCTCTCTCTCTCTCTCTCTCTCTTCTCTCTCTCTCACCCCCTCCCTCTGTCTGCCGTTCCCGGAGCCGTACACACGCGGCCGTCTGTTTACCCGTTACAAACGAAAACTTTTTAACCTGCAGCACTCAGCGGATTTCGAAGACAAACAGCTCGAGATCGGAAAGCGAAATAAAAACTCGACAATTCGACAACAATGACTATTTTATTACCCCGTGTGCACTGTGCATGTATGTGGTGGTGTTTGTGGTGTATGTTTTTGTGGTACGCGCGATTGTGCGTGGGCACTTAACGTTAAAAGGATGACTCATATAAGTGGTAATCCTACGAGCGTACATAATATATGAGTATGACTTCGTCGTCGTCTAGACGCAAGACAATTATTTCTTTGATATTCTTGACTCTTGTTCAATGTAAACAAAACGAATTCGATTTAATATTTTAATACCTACTGGCTACTGTACAGCCATAAGAGCTGTTTATAAACAGAAATTTAAAATGTAGGTAATACATTTTTAAAAAGGGTGGGCAAGTAGATGTCGCTCTGCTGTATAGTAGGTGGCCAAGTGGGTCACTACTCACTGTATAATGGATGTTATTAAATTTGAAATCAATGATATAATATCATTGTATATATACGAAAAACGATTCTGAGCTGAGACGGTTTGTCAGTGTGGATATTTTATATTATATTTATTTGTTATTTCTTATTATTAATACGGTTGAATTAATATTATAAAATTACAAGAAAATAACTAAAATCGTTATTCTTGGTTATTAAATATGTAATTTCATCCAAATTTGATTAAAAAATAACTGTAAAAAAAAAATATGTGTTTATAATTTTAAGATTTTTTTTGGTTACAGAATATAACCTACCTACGTGGAACCTTGTGTTTCAGTTTTCAATCCTCAGCTATAAAAGTTGAACATTTTATCAGTTTTTAAATACAAAATAATTTTCATATTTATAATTTGATAAATGTTGTAAAAATTGAACTTTAAACGCTTATAAAAAAAAATTGTACCTATGTATTTTTAATATTTTTCATGCACTATTGTAACAATAAATCAGTATCCTTGATTACATTTTTAAGCTGTTTGACTCAACGAATAAATTTTATTGAAATTTATAGAAAAAAAACTAAAAATATTGAAAACTGACTTAGGCTTCTGTTGTTTTGGGGACCGCAAGGACGATTGGCTCTTTTGTGTGCTTAATGATTCAGCGTTATATTATATATTATTATTATTTTATTATGTGTGACAGAACCCACAGCTGCAGTAGACCCTACGGTAGTTGACTGTTCGATTCGAGTGGAGTACTTATGTGTAGGCTATGCCTATAACCTATCTATATATCATATTATATTAATATATTAAATATAGTATCTGCCAGTGGTATTCATTGTATATTATTATTGTCTCCATACATGGCACATGCTCTTAGACGTCCTCTGAGAAAGGTATGTCTTATAGACTTTAGATTCTTACGAGATAACAAAGCCGCACCTATATATAGATAAATTATCACCGACTTTGACTGAGATGCAAAGGAATCATTGGACTTGGGGGAATTATATAATGTGACGTCCGTCTTCTAGCATGAGTACATGAATACCTAATAATTAAGTAGACCTACTAACTCAACAATTAGACAATAACCAAGTATTTTTATTAATTTCTTCTAAAGTTAGCCTTTTACATTTTTAAATACTTATCATTATCTAATTGTTGAGTTAGCCGGTCTACCCGGTCATATTGACAAACCATTTAATCTTTTTTCCCCCGTATTATTTTAAAGAACGTTTTAAACCGATACAATGAAGAAAAACATCTTTCCCTAGTAAAGCTGTACTCCTGGTAGTGTAATAACTATAATAAGTATTTTAACAACTTAGAATTTAAGTACTATATTATAATATATTGGTATTAATCAATGTTATGGAGTATATATTATAGTCTATAGTTTCAGTATTTTCAATGGCGGAACATTGAGCATGAGTGATTAACCACCCCCTAGCTGCTCCTCTCAATATCGGTCAACAAAAACCGGCAAAGCTTGTTTGGATCAATGTGAAAAAATTGCAACTCGTTTGGACGAATTTCTAAACAAGATTTTTATAAATTAGTTTCTAAATTTATAGTAGGCATACTTAATTATTTGTTAATTTTTTTTTTATAGATAAAATCTTATTGTTATCAAGTAATATTGTTACGCACTATTTAATTGCAATTTACAACACCACAAAAAATACTGGATTGTTTTATTATATTTAATACACACATTGGCGTCAAATATGAACATCAAGCTCTCATATAAATGTACGAGGCCTTACTTACTTTAAATTATTATTATTTTATTAAATTCCAGTAAAAATGAGTAATCTTGCATTAAATTGCCAAGCCTTAGGTACCTTAGGTACTAAAATAAAAATTTTTAAGAATTTTAAACTAAGCTAAATTTTTGAGATTGGGAATCTCGTATAATTTAAACGCTTATGAAAAAAAAATAAATATTATCATTAGTCATCGGGTACCTACTAAATATTTTTGTTATTAATCATATATGTAGACATAAGGTATTGCCGTATTAGGTATTTTATTTTACAAATTGTTATTTACATGATCGTTTTTGAAATTTTGGAAAATGCTGCTAATTACATTACAGAGGACTAGAGGAGTACATTTCATAACATAAAATATAATATTTCACTAGCAACAAAAGTGTACCTACAATATATTATAATAACTTGTCTAAAACCACATTTATATTTTAATTATTGTTCCGTCACTGGACGGCGAGTATGTTATTTGCATGAGAGCATAATATTATTATGCCTGCACCAGCACCCTCGTGGCCTCGTGGGTGTTTCTTAAAACTGAACTTTGAAAATGTATTAATTATACAATCTTAATTGGTCTGAACACTTATAAATACTATGTATAAAAAGTTTGAGAAGAATTGGACAATATTAACTAGTGCCAAAAAAGGGTTGAAGTTGCATATCCCTATTTTGTTATAAAACAGCATTGTTTTCAATGTTTTTCAAGCATACCATAAATAATAACTGTATATCGAAAAAAGTATAAGAACATAATGTGTTTAAAAAACATTTTGTGTGATTTTTCATCTTATATATTTTCATAAAATTAATATTTTTTGAAAAAAATTACATTATTAATTAACATTGTAAATAAATGTTCAATATTTTAAAAAAAAATTATAATTTTACTAATGTTTATATTCAAAGGTTTATTTTTTTTAATACTATTTATCTAAAACAGTACTCTTCTTGGAGTCTGTGTATTTATTGCGATATTCACACACAACTTGGGGCAAATATTGTTTTTGAAGTTCATCATGGGTAATTTTTGTATTGTATTCCTCTATAAGTTTAACTCCTCTTTCAGCTTTATCATTGATAGTCCAGCACTTGTATTTACATTTACCTACTACACACCGACGAGGCCACGATTTAGTGGTCGGAATAAGGGGGTTGTCGACTGTCGAGAAAGAGTACAAGATAAGGAGAAGAATGATAAGACTTAGCAAGTGGAGGAAGAGAAGGATGATGATAACTGAGAAGTCACGAGAACGGAGAAACATGATCGGCTGACGCGGTGGTAGTTCACAGGAACCAGGTTGGAGGCGCTGCTCGTTTGGGGTCGTTTGACCGCACCAGTGCAGATCTTGCGCGTCCGCGAGAAGCGGCTTTCTCGCACCGGCACATAAATCGGTCGATTGAATAATACACCTTTGACCGGCGCGAACCGCTCTGGCCACTCTTCGAACAGTTCGAACATAATAATACATATAGGTACAATATAATATTTTAATATAGCACGACACAATACATAGGGTATTAATAGTGCATTATATTATATTATTAAAGTTTACACAAAACGAGTATTCTGACATTCTGTCTACGTTTACAGTGACCAGCGTAGTCACGTTTGTCGCTATATATTTGTTTACTCGAACGATTAATGTTTATTTGCTTACGGCCCTCGTGACATCGTTGCAGTGCGTACTGCGTATAATATTATAACAATGTGTGGCGTGTGTGTGTGTGCGTGTGTGTGTGCGCGCGTGTTTGCGAGAGCGAACATATTATTATAAGTACCTCTGCCCAATAAAACGATCATCACCAAAGTCCTAAACCATTTTAAAGTATAATATTGCTGCATATTGTAGTATTTTATTATTATGTGTATTATATAGTATGTATTTTGGTGTATCTTTCCAACTGTGATCAAATCGATTTGTGTTTATGCAGAGTTCTGTACGCGGCTGCAGCAGCTGCTGTTTGACCATATATAATAATATACCACCATTTTGTTACCTTTGCATAAAATTTTTATTTTTAACGACATTCCGAGTTTCGAGTACATACATCATGAATGAACAAGACAAAATAAAAACGTGACCAGTGTTGCGACTTATCTAGATGAAAATTTCATTATCTATTATCTTATTTAGATAAAAATGTACTGGTCATCTTTTTATTCATCTTAGATGAAAACTTCAGTTATCTATATTAATTTATCTAAATAATTTTTCATGTATAGATATCTATTTAATTTTATAGTATAATAATATACATTTTTACAATTTGTGTTCGAAAACCATACTAATGTAATTTAATAGAAGTTAACAGTACTCTTAAATAGTTTGAATAAATTCGAGGTAGTCATAAACTCACAAAATACAAAATATAGGTAATCTTGTTAGTCAGTATACACAGAACAGAATTAGTATATTCTGTGGTCAATATTTCAATAATTTCAATAATTTATTGAAGTCTTTTGCGTTAATTTAACATAGGTATACATGGTTATTTCTGATCGGCTATGACGACGGAAAAAAAGGATGTTTTATACAATAATAGTACTATTGTTATACATATTGTATTATTGAGTGTTTCAGCGTATACTGTTTTAGACGAATTAATCTATATACATAAAATAATGTGATGTTTGATGGGGCAACCAATTCGTATTAATTATAATTATATTATATTAGATTAATTTCCAAAAAAGAAGTATAGTTGGTACATATATTTAATGATGAATGTGTGCTCGTTACAAACTACAAATATCTTTAATTCTTGGACGAACAGTTTATATTTTTCAGAAGACCGTGGCACACTTAGTGAATGTTCGCGGCACCTAAATCACTGCTATATATAGTATATATAGTATATATGGTATTTATTCTAGTGGTTCCCCTAACCTTGGGAAATTTCAAGCTAAGCCACTGCATAGTTTATGTCAAGTTTTAAAAAATACAAAAAAGATGCTTACCATCTATTTTTTTTATATAGATAAATTCCTATCCTTCATCTATTATCTTTATCTAGATAATATTTTAGTTATCTATTCCTAACAATGAACGTGACTACATTTTAAAATATTATGTTGCGTTTTATTAAATAATCGAGGTGGGTCGTATATTAGTGTCGCCGCGCCAGCCTGTGTTCAATTGAACTGCTCTGTAAAATGGATATGTGGATACAAAAATAGAGTATTATCGAGTATTAATAAATTATGTCTTTTACAGTTAGTATGTGTCATCGCTTCATCGTCATGTGTGTAAACTAAATAATATATTCAATAAAAGACAAATCGAGAATTATTTTTCTGTGTAATATTGTGAATCGTGATTCGTGATTTAGTTTAGGACGTTTAGGTATATAGGTAGGTAGGTACTACTAAGTAAAATAGTATCTATACCTATTATTATAGTACCTATACGTATGGACTATGGATATACTGTCATACCTCATAGTATGAGGCTCATACTGTTATTAATACAGGATGTATATCGACTATATTATGTAGGTTTCTTATAGTGTTTACAATTTCCATGTTTTTAGGAAATAACCATATAGGTATCAAAAAATGGAGAAAAGTTGTAAGTTCCTTCAAATAATATTTTTGATTAACAACAAATTAACTAAAATTGTTATTTTTAGTTTAAATATCCGATTTTGTAAGCATTAGAATTTCAATATATTTTTTTTATATTTTTAGGTTGTTGCAAGTACAATTTATGAAGCCTCTTGAGTAAAATGTCTAAGCTTTTTAACATTTAAAAAAAACCCAAACAATTCTCAAAATTTCAAATGACTTTAAATATTAAATAGGTAGTTTAAAACTAGTTTAAGTATTTTTAAAATTGCATTATGTATGGATTATGATTATAACTTATTTACTTATTACTTTACTATATTTCAAGTTACTATACCATTAATATTTTTGAATAATAAGTATAATACAATTGTTATCATATGTTTAAGTTTTAATGTCCAATGTCGTCAGAATTTGAATTCTAAACGCTCATACATATCCAACTACCAACAATCTCCGAACTCGCCATGACTTACTACAAAAGTTTCCATGTTAAACTATCAAACCACCTACACCCCTCATCGATAACATGTCAACTATTTCCCTCCCTGGAAATGTTTTACATCGTCTCAAACGCAACTGGCCCAGAAATTTACTCTGGATTTTAATTCATGAAACGAATATTTTTCCGTATTATTTTTTGTGAGATTCAAATTAATGAACAAAACATTATTTCGTTGTAATATAGTTTAAATATTAAAAACAATAATATAACTAAGAATAATATTCTTTAAATTACGAATGTATTTCATTATAATATCATATATACGATATATCTAATATGTACAAGAATGTTTTATGGTTAACAAATTTCCTAGAACAATCTCCGAGAAACTCTTAAAAAGCAATAAAATTAAACGTGAAAACTTGTAATGTAAAAAATATTAAATTAAATGTGTTTGTTATTTTATAAGGTTCTATCTTTTTCCATGAATCATCATACTATGTTTAACAACATATTGCAATGGATATGAGTATAATATTATACATATATAATCTTATTTTGTTAGGTTGATTGCACCTAATGCAACTCTTGATTAAGATTTAAATACAATTTATTCTAGTCATTGAAAAATTAAATCCAATTTATCCAAAAAATACTGTCGTAATCATATAAAAAATTAACTAAATTTTCTTTCGTTTAATAACGTTTTTAAAAAATTAAAAACGTTATTGAACGAAAGAAAATCAAAAACGAAAATAAATTAAATCATAATAGAAATAATAATTCTACTCTCGAAAAATTGGTAATCCTGATAACTAATTGTTAACTTTGAAGCGGAGCGTCCGTTAAGACGTCCCGCGTCGTAAATAAATAACGATTTGTTTATGGTATCACGTTATTTCTATTTCCAAGTAATTATATTTATACATATATCGGGGTCGAGTAAAGCGTCGATTTGTGTCGACCAGACTTAATTAAGTGAGTCGACACAATCGGGGGCGCTTGGGTATTTAGTCGGGCGGTAGCCGGACCCTACTCATACATAATAGTTTTTATTAGCCGTTTTATACAATATGGGTGTGAGAGTCGGCCGTCGTCGGTACAAACTTAATTAAGCGGTACCCCGACGACGAACCGGACTCGGGCAGGACAACTTATTTAAGTGCCTGGTCGTAGAGGTGTTGGCCCTGAA
>JANEHU010003074.1:0-10039 GCA_027563435.1 Nasonovia ribisnigri | reverse complement strand
CTTTCACAAAATGTGTTTTAATTATTCTTAATTTAATTTATATTTATACTTTTGGCATTTAATACGTAGAAATAAATATTTAATTTAACTCTAATAAGTAAATTTAAACCCTAAAATAATATGAAAACAAACTTACGCGTAAACATCGACTCTTCCGGTGAAACCTAGCAGTGCAGACGTACAGTATATTCACCGGTCCTGAAGAAACGGCTATCTTCATCCGTCTTCATCTCGCTCAGAACTAAAACTGTAAAGTATCGAATATTTAATGAAAATAAACCGAACGTAACAAAATGTGAGGGTTCGTGTTATAAATAAGGTATATTTTAAGATGATAACATTATGTTTAACGTACTGTCTATTGTTGGTTTATTTTATTTTTTTTGTTCACTGAAATTATTAGAATCGTTAATCGTCTCCGACGAATGTCGACAATTGGCGATTGCCATAGACGATTTAATATGATAAATCCATAGAACTTCATACTCGGTATCTACCTATAGAGTATACGGTCTAATGGTTTGGTATGGCGCGGTGTGTACAGTCAATTGCGGAAACGCTCTGAGTGTACGTATCGGCCGGCGTTGCTAGTTCCCGGATGGGTGACCAGCCGGGATTTTTAGCAACGAGTCCTTGCCACCCATACAAAAACGTGTTTCAACTAACCGTGGGTAATGGCCATAATTGCAGGACTTAAGCTCAATAAAAAAAAAAAGTAAGTATACGGTCTATACTCTATTGATAAATCATATCATATTCTTTTACATTTACACAAATCTTTGTGATTGGTAATACTTATCGGACTTTTTAGACAGGCTTTAAAAGTTCAAATTTTTAAAAAATTCATCATAATTTCGACATTTGCATAATATTTTGTAGTCAGATATTTGTACAACGCATTTTCTTTGTTTGCCATATGACAATCTAATACAAGAAGTTATAATAACAGTTGAGAAATAATAAATATCAGTAGGGACGATTTTTTTTTTATAAGTATTTAAAGTTCCATTTAAAGATTTATCAAATAAAAAATTTACAAATTGCTAAGTTGTTAAGATATTCAACTTTTTTTGCAATAAACAAAGATTCTTATATATAGTTCCAAGAATAACAAATTTAGTTATTTTGTTGTAATTTAAAAATAATATTCGTAGATATATAAAATCTTTAGAGTAGGTATATCATTATAATTTATATACACGATGACATATTTAAATTTAATATTTTGGAAAAATGAATTTAAGTTACTAGCCTGCTGTTAAAGGTACTGTACACATGCCTAATCGTAAAATAAATTATAGGTAGGTACTTTAAACACAATATTATTTATTAAAGTCTATAATTTAAATTTAAATCTTTAAGTTTAAAGTTTATTTTATTTCAATCAATTATAGGTAGATATTAATTAATAATTGTTGATACATTGTATTTAAGAAAATAAAAATAAATCTGATTACAATAAATTACGGCGTTTATATTATTCGAACTAGGAACTAAAATATTCGTCTACAACACTTGGATAGCACATTTTTAGTGACATTAAATATTTAATTTAACTTTTAGAAGTAAATTTGAAAATCAAATAAATAAAAAACTTACATTTAAACATCGATTCTTTCGGCATTCGTCGGAATCCGTGACGTGTACACTAAGCTACGACGTTACTCTGAAAACGCTCAAGATACATATCTGAAAATTTTGTAATTTGTGAAAAATAACACCATACGAAACGCGGTATATTTTTTGTTCATGTCAGTTTCGTTTAATAAAATACTAAAATGTTTCATCGACCATGTCATTCGCATCGATTTTGACAATTGCCATAGAATATATATTATAGATATTATATTATACGTCAATATGATGAATCCACGGATCTAATAAAATGCAACTTTTTACATCAAGCAGTTCCGTGTTTAGGAACAATTTGATGGTGTATAGATACTAGAAGCATATAGGCATATTTATTTTTATGAATCTTTAAGTAAAACTGTGATTATAAATAATTGTAATTTCTGATTTTTAGAGTTAATTTACAGGTTTATAATAAACACATCAAATCGACAGTACATTTAACGACTATACCAACTAGATTTATAAAATTCCAATCCAAAAATTTCACCGAATACCGTCTAATTTAAAATTAATAATAATCAGGTATTTAATATGTTAATTTTAATTGTATCTGGTATATTTTATATTTTATAATCATGTGTGATTAGAATGATGTGTTTTTCTAATTTTTAATCTGTAGCTTTGATTTTTAACTTCAGTATCTTTTATTTTCCGATGGGAAATTGAATTTTGTAGATGCATTCGGGAAGTCTAAATTTATAATGCATAAACAAAAAAAAACTGGTATTTTTACACAAAATTGGTTTTCGGTAAAATCGATTATGGTACTCTGTGTAAGTGTAGGTAACTAAAATATGTTCTGTAGTCCGTAGATACATGAAGTTTTCATTCAATGTTTATATTAGCATTTTCTATACACCAGAAATTATTTTGACACATGTTGTGCTATTTATAGCCATATAACCTTTTCGATTATTAATTTTTTTTTTATAACTAAGATTTGAAAATTGAATACAAGATTTCTTATAATTTTTTCTATTTTTATTAAAAAAATTTAGGTTAAAATATCCAAGTACGAAAATTGTTTTTCGTATACAATGAAATTACCTACCACCTCTTAATAGGTACCTATACAACATCATTGAGTTTAAATTTAACACAATACATTACAGTGTCCCTCTTGTAACCGTCTGTACAGCAGAGCGTCACCCAGTTACCCACTTATTTTGATATTAAGCTATTCAAGAATATTTTAAATTTCTTTCGTTTATTTCCGTTAGATATTAATAAAAATATGTTATCTTAAAAAAAACTTGTAAATTTAATACAAAATCCATCATAATGTATTTGTTCATTATTTTTTTCTATACACACCTACACAATGCAATTTTCAAAATACTTATACTATTAACTAATTTTCAGCTTTTATTTTCCTAGACATGAAAACGCCTGTGTGTGGCATGTTCAACACAATTTATAATTAATTGTATTAATATATTATTATTATATTCTACGACCTGTGTGTGCCGTCGTCACCTGAGCTTACGTATTTTATACGCACGTAAAATATGCATCTACGTCACCCGAATATCAGATTAACCGTGGCAATAAATATTGATTTTAAGAGTAAAACGTAAATGTAAGCCCCTAAAGAATAGGTAATCAATCTTACGAATATGTCGAATCTTGGGGTTAGATATAGGAGTGCCATATCTAGAGTACAGATTCCATATCAAGGAACTGTTATTTCTTCATCCGTCTTCATCTCGCACTGAAATAATAGTATCGAGATTTTTTATGAAATTAACTTGAGCAGAATGAAATATATGAATAAATGTTGTATAGGTACAATATTACTGTTTAACGACTTGTCTGTTCATTGTTGGCCTATTAATTTTTTTTTGTTCTTTGAAATTATTAGAACTGCGAATCGTCTCCGACGAATGACCAGGATTGTCGTTTGTCGTAGATGATATAGATATTATAATATGATATTGACATCAGTTTTTAATTTGCTTACTTCTTTGGATGAGACCATTAATTTTTATTGCATAATTCAAAATACAATAATATTCAGAGTATTTAAATCTATAAAGCTAATGACAAGAAACTCTGTAGGCATAAAATGTTATTTAGCTACATTTTTGTTGAGAGTCCATTTTTTCGGCGTTTTACAAAATTAGCAGTAATATTGTTTTTAGTTTTAAAGGCAAAACTATAACTTAATATAAAATTACTATAGTGCCGGGTTGCACTAATAGTGCACTAGATAGTGAGCTAATGGTCCCTTATAAAAGGTTTTACGTGGCACACGATCGGTCCATTAAATTTAATAAATTGTTTGTGCAACACCGCATCAAAGCGTTGAGACTCAAGAGAAATTCAAAAGTATGCTTTGAAATTTAGAGGACTGCAAAAAATTGTATATTTTTTACTAATTTTGATTTCTATGGGGAAGGATCATCCATCATCGTTCAAATTTAAAAATTAAGGTTTTAGAAAGGTTAGGAGATAGAAAGACATGTTTCTAGACATTTTCATAACATAATCTGTGCTTCAGATACTGCTTGTAAGTTGCATATTAACTTACATTGCCGTTGTAAACGGTTTTTTGGCATAACCACGTGTGCGCCCTATCGTACCATTTGATTTTTTGATTATTTTGTGAATAATAAAATCGCCGATTTTGACGTAAACTACGTTGTTATTGGTTTCGTTCATTTATTAAAACACCTGTGCTTACCTGTTCTCTTCTGCTCAACCCTAACCATACGGAGTCATTTAGTGAGTTTGTTCGGTACGCCCAGCAGTGGAGGTAGTCGTTAGTAGTCATAAAAGCGAAACCTCCAAGCGGGCACTAAATATTTAATGATAACAATGATAATAATTTGATATACCTAACCGTGACCAAAGTAATAAATAGAAAAACGTAGATTTAGATAATATTTTATTTTAAACTTATGGTATAAAACGCTATGCAGTCGCATTGCCTACCTGGGTAACAACGTTGAATGTCAATCCACGTGTTACCACTTATTTCGCGTTTTCAACTGCAAAAAATTAACATTGTCCGCTATCCGACGCAGTCACATTGCTTACCTGGGTGACAACGTTGAATTGTTATAACTATAATATATATCGTTTTTTTTTTAATTTTCAATGTTCTACCACTTTTATTCGCATTTTGACCACAGCAATTAACATTGTCAGCTATCAGAAGCAGTCGCTTTGCTTACCTGGGTGACAATGTTGAATTGTTATAACTATAATATAATATATAGTTTTTATTTTAATTTTCAATGTTCTACCACTTTTATTCGCGTTTTCAACTGCAAAAAATTAACATTGTTCTTTTGCATTTTTACCACAGCAATGAACATTGTCAGCTTATTCGACGAAGTAGCATTACCTACCTGTGTGACCACGTTGCATTGTTATTAATAAATTTGAATGTATATAATTAATAGTGTAATTGAAATTAAGTACCAGATATTACCATGCATTAAATATTAAATATTTTAAAAAAATTTTGTGAAGGGGAACTCTGGAGCCCACGGGAAAATACATATTAAGGAGTGAGAAAAAAGGTTTAGAAATTTATATGGTACTAGATTGTGAAACTTAAAAAATCCATTTAAAAATATTTACAAAATAATTGAAGGGGAACGTTGGAGCCCACAGGCAAAAAAATTTTAAAGAGTGAGAAAAAAAATCTAGAAAATAATTTATATGGCTCCAGGTTAATGATGTTTCAAAATTTGATTTAGAAATATCTACAAGAGTTTAATTGATAAAAAAAAATTGGAAGAAAAACGTGAGAGCCTGCAAGCAAATGCTTTTTAAAGAGCAAGAAAATATGTTAAGAAATGTATATAGAATTATACAGGTTGTTAAAGTATAGTTTAAAAAATGTATTTAAAAAAAGTTTTTGAAGGAGAACATTGCAGCCTACAGGCAAATACTTTAAAAGGAGTGAGAAAAAAAGTTGATATGGCACAAGGTTGTTGATGTTCAAATAATCTATATAAGAAAATCATTAATATTTAAATTTAGAAAAAAATATGTATAAAAGGAAACGTTGGAGCCCGCTGCTAAGGTGGATTAAAAGAGGAACGTTGGAGCCCTCAAGCAAATACTTTTTAAGGAGTGGGAAAATTAAATTTAGAAAAAAATTAATATGGTACCATGTTGTCAATTTAAAACAAATCTATATTATAAAATCATCAATATTTAAATTGACAAAAATGTTTTTGAACGGGAAGGTTGGAACCCGTTTTTGGTGTTTGATATTTGGTTTAGAAATGTCTACAAGAATTAAATTGATAAAAAAAAATTTGGAATAGGAAAGTGGAAGCCCGCAGGCAAATACTTTTTAAGGAGTGAGAAAAAAAAAATTAATATGGCAACTGGTTTTAAAATTTAAAAAAAAAATCATTAATAATATATAATCTGATAAAAAAATTTTGAAGGGAAACGTTTGAGCCCGCAGTCAAATACTTTTTAAGGTGTGAGAAAATTAAATTTAGAAAAAAATTAATATGGCACCTGGTTTTAAAATTCAAAAAAAAAATCATTAATAATATATAATCTGATAAAAAAATTTTGAAGGGGAACGTTTGAGCCCGCAGGCAAATACTTTTTAAGGTGTAAGAAAATTAAATTATGAAAAAAATTAGTATGGAACCTGGATGTTTATGTTTAAAAAATCTATATAAATAAATCATTGATATATAAATTTAGAAAAAAAATTATGAAGGGGATCGTTTAAGCCCGCAGGCAAATACTTTTTAAGGAGTGAGAAAAAAAAAATTAATATGGCAACTGGTTTTAAAATTTTAAAAAACATCATTAATAATATATAATCTGATAAAAAAATTTTGAAGGGGAACGTTTGAGCCCGCAGGCAAATACTTTTTAAGGAGTAAGAAAATTAAATTTAGAAAAAAATTAACATTATCCGCTATCTGACGCAGTCGCATTGCCTACCTGGATAACAACGTTGAATTGTTATAACTATAATATATATCGTTTTTTTTTTAATTTTCAATGTTCTACCACTTTTATTCGCATTTTGACCACAGCAATTAACATTGTCAGCTATCAGAAGCAGTCGCTTTGCTTACCTGGGTGACAATGTTGAATTGTTATAACTATAATATAATATATAGTTTTTATTTTAATTTTCAATGTTCTACCACTTTTATTCGCATTTTGACCACAGCAATTAACATTGTCTGCAGCTAACAGACGCAGTCGCTTTGCTTACCTGGGTGACAACGTTGAATTGTTATAACTATAATATATATAGTTACCACACAGCAATCTTACATTTTTAAAATATTTTGGAAACATCGCATGGGACACAAAAACATTGTTACAAAATTCAGATATCATGTTCAGAAAGTGTATACATATTGTGAACATATTGTCAAATCATGATTTGGCAGAGAAAAACACATGTTCACAACATTTTAATCTTAGGTTGTTAACACATTTCTAAATATTTTGTAGCAATATTTTTGACAAGTATTGTCATAATATCATAAGCAACACTTTGTTACAACATTATTAGCTATATGTTTTCAAAAGACCTTAAAGACCATTTTTTAACAATATGGAGCTTTAATTTTTTCAACATATTTTGATATTGGTTTGTAACAATATTTCACTGTTAGTATTGTCAACATATTTTAAGCAATACTAGTTGAAATGTTCAGGTCTATATTTTCAAAATATATTTGGGAAACATTATTGTATATATTTATAGATGTCAACTCATTGTTAAGAATTAATAAGAATATTCTGTATACTCGTTATTTAATCATTTAATAAAGTGATTAATTTTAACAATATGTTAATATTCATTAATTCGCAATTGTTATGATGAGGGTCAATCAAAAAGGTAGTTGCAGTGTAAACCAAAAATAACTATCAATCTAGGGAAAAAAATGTATTACATAATATAATATCTATATTCTGATAAATACTTTAGTCAGAAATAAAATATAATAATATAGATTAATGATTGATGAAAAGTAGGTTAACAATAAAAAAAATGTTTTTAATAGATATAGTAATATAACATAATATAATAATTATCTATGTGTATGACATTTTCTTCTTTTTTCTTTAATCAACCAATAAGTGATTAAGTATAAAATTATATTAATTGTAAAAATAACATTTTATAAATTAATTATATATAGCAGAAAACTATTAAAAGTAGCTGGTATACAATAAAAAAAATTTTTTTCATAGATATAATAATATAACATAATATAATAATTATCTATGTGTATGACATTTTCTTCTTTTTTCTTTAATCAACCAATAAGTGATTAAGTATAAAATGATATTAATAGTACAAATAACAATATATAAATTAATTATTTATAATAAAGCAGACAACTATTAAAAGTAGGTATACAGCAAAAAAATGTTTTATGATTAAAATAATAATACTGTTAGTTTTCATACATAATATAAATAACATATGTAAACATGTGACATTTCCTTTTTTTAACAGCCAAATAGGTTAATAAGTTTTATAATATTAATAATAAAAATAACATTATATAATAAAGCAGACAGCTATTAAAATTAGGTATACAATTAAAAAAAAAGTTATAATAATTACAAACTATTGTAATACTCTTTTTTTCATATACAATATAACACATAATCTTTATATAAAAAGACCATTTAGGTGTTATAATATTATAATATAAATAATAAAAATAACATAATTTATATAAATTATTATTAAGCAGGAACTTCTTAAAAATATATAATAAAAAAAAAAAAATGATAATACTGTTTCTTATATTTAGCATAATATTATATAATATTATTATATTACTGAAGAATATATAAAAAATAATTACATAATGAGTGTTCAATATTATAAAATAATCACCCTGTTATACTCATAATATAGTAATAGTAATATAAAATAATACTATGTTAATATGTGTTGAAAAATTTTTATTCTGGATGGGGTTGATGAGTTTTAGCGGATAATTTTTTTATTCTATTTGAAGCTTGTGCTAACCAATTTTTTAATGGTTTTTCGATTTCAATGTTTGGGAGATTTTGTGAGGAAAATGGTTTCATTTGACGAATAGTTTCTAAAAAAAAAAAATGCATATCATTTATTGAACATATTAATTGACCATTTTTCATTTGGGCTATTTATTAATCAATGTACAGGCCTTCTATCTATCAACAAATATTTGAATACATTAAAATATTAGGTAAATTAATTATTATTATTTTATAATGTATACTTTTTTTTTTATACTTTTAACTTAACATTTTAGAATTTTTATTAAAATCGACGATAACAACCAAATTCTTATCTTTATATATATAATAATATGCTGTTGCTGCTAATATGGACTGATACTAATCTTGAACAAAAATGTATATGAAATATGAATATATGATATACAATAATTTTAATTATTATTAAATAATATACGACTTTCATTCGTAAAATGTATTCATCTTGGTAACTATTTTAAATTTTAAAATAATTATTGTAATTAGTTAATAAATATTAGATATTGTTAGTTAAGAAATAAATCATAAGGTATGACAACAATAAATTATTGTTTAAATAAGTTATTTGCTATACCTGCTATATACTGCTACAGTTATTAATTTAATCTTAATTTTGTAAATAATTTGAATTTAGTTACTAATACCCTCAAAGATTTACTGATATTTATAAATAGGAAAAGTTTGATGAAAAATATACATGTTATTAATAACTTTGTACCAATTGACGACTAAATTTTAAAATTTTAAAAATAGTTTGTAAGTTATTTTTACAACACTGGGGATAATAATTTACATACATTTATAACATTTAATATGAAACAGTTTACTTGAAGATTTTAATAAGTAATTGGACATTTCTACACTTGATACCCCCAAGTAAAAACTTCTTATTTGTGAACAAAAACCTCCATCAAAATCGAAGATTCAATCACTTTTCTACTTAAAAATTGTGTTATGAAGTTTTATTGTTATATATGAATTTTATGATTGCAATGATTTTAATCATTGTACTGTAAAAACCTAAAATGTGAGAATAATGAGTAATTTACTTAATAATAGTGAGCCATAGTAAAAATAGTGAGAAAGGTGAGCGAGTGAAAAGTCTATAAACCTATCTATTAAGATATGGGTGGAGAAGTTTGTATTAATAAAAAATTAGTAAACTTTTATAAATAACTAATAATTACTATGTACCTAGATATAGATAAGTATTAAATTATTTTTCAAGTATAGTAATATGTAAAATTAAATTTTTAACAATATTTACCAAATATCACAGAGCAAGTTTGGAGTGTAGAAAAATTTGCTTTTCCTTTGAATCCTATGTATGAGTAGTTGGTTAGAAAATTATCAGTGAATAATGTTTGCATAATTTTTCTTATAGTTTCAGACACATTCTGTC
>JANEHU010003070.1:0-28499 GCA_027563435.1 Nasonovia ribisnigri | reverse complement strand
TATTTTTGTGTGTATCTGGATTTTTCTTATTTTTTTTATGAATTTTTGTTTGTTGTTCATATTTTGAATATTATTGTACTTCATATATTAATATATTTTTACCTGGACATAACTTATTATTATTATTATTTTTTTTTTGTCGCGCATGGGTCAAATATGGAATAGTGCGCTGACATCCTAACCGGCAACCGATCTTTTTATTCTATCCCATAAGAAGGTTAGTTAGATAAACCTATGGTTAGTTGAAGGTATAGTAATGATTGACGACTACCATCACTAGTCGTGAGGTGTGCAATGATCTTTTCCTACTAACTATGTATGTATTCGATATTGTAAACATAACAACGAAAGATAATATATAAATATTATTCTTTCTTCTCACAACCTCTCTCACAACCTCTCTCACAAACCTCTCTCACAACCTCTCTCACAACCTCTCTCAAAAACCTCTCTCACAACCTCTCTCACATTCTCTCTTACAGCCTCTCTCGCAAATCTCTCTCACAACCTCTCTCACAACCCCTCTTACAGCCTCTCTCACAAACCTCTCTTACAGCCTCTCTCACTATCTCTCTAACAACTTCTCTCACAAACTCTCTCACATTTTCTCTCACAATCCCTCTCACAACCTCTCTTACAACCTCTGTCACAACCTCTCTCGCAACCTCTCTTACAGCCTCTCTCACTATCTCTTCAACAACTTCTGTCACAACCTCTCTCACAACCTCTCTCACATCCTCTCAAAAAAATCATACCTGACTAATTTCCTAAATTTTATCACGACATTATTGATAGCCGAAATTATTGTGTTGTACCAGTAGTTACAATAAAAAAAGTTTAAAATGTTGTGGGCAAAACACATCCTGATCAATTAACAATACCTAATAAAAAAGAAAACTACTGAAAAAAAAAATTGGTACATACCCCGTGTCCGAATCAAAATCTGATATACAACTTAGTCTTCGAAACACTGCAACGTTTACACATTTCAGTCTGCGTATGATAATACATTATTATTCCTAGTTGGCAATTTTTCACTGACGAGTAGGTACCATCTCTGAAATAACACGCAGCCTGCAGTAAAATGTTCAACAATATATTCTTATGACCTACACATTACACATATTATATATTGTATACATAATGTTTAACTTGTATTATACCTACCTACCTAACTATTATATTATGTTGTTAGTTTGTATTTTAGATTGATATTACAATAACTTGTTTTAGATAATAGATTCTGAGCGGAGCGATGAATGTATTGATTTTACAAGGATGTTTGTTTTTGTTTTAATTTTTTTTTTAATTTTTTTTTTATTTTTGTGTCTGTCATCACCTTTTAGGACAGTAAAAATGCTTCGATTTTCTTCAACAGTATTTTTTCTGATAGGAAAGTGAATCTAGTTGGTACTTTGGGGAGTCAAAAGTTAAAATTTCCTAGTAGTTTTCATAAGCGCCGTGGAGAACAAATGAACAATTAAGGAAAAAACGGTAATTTTTACGCAAAACCAATTTTCGACAAAATCAATTTTGCTTTATCACTCTAAAAGAAAGTACCGTAGATAGATGACATTTTGACTGAATGTTTATATTAGCATTTTTTATAATCCATAACATTTTTAAAATATTTTGATTTATTTTGAACTGTTTACGGACTTTTCATTTTCCATTTTTTTTTAGGTTCTTTTTCTATAGATTTCTATAAATTTAATACAAGGTTCCTAATATATTGTTACAATAGTATATGAAAAATATTAAAAATCCGTAGTCACAAATTTTTTATATAAGCATTTGAAGTTCAAATATTGACAAAATACGTAAAAATCACGAAAATGTGCAAATTATTTTGAGTTACAAGTTCATAAAAAATTTTCATTTTAAATCTAAGATTTCTCATAAGTTTGCCTAAGTTTATCAAAAAAAAAAAATATATATATATAATACCAAGTCAAATTAAATCGTTATGAACGTTTGAAGTACATATTTTTACAACATTGGGTATTCACTCGATTTCTCATGTAGCGATTTTCTTATTTTATTGTAATTCAAAAATGAATAACTGTAGATACTTAAAAATTTCACCGAATGTTTATATTAGCATTTTCTATACACCATACAATTTTGAAAATATTTTGACTCTTTTTGAGCTTTTTACGGACCATTTCAAATTTCAATTTGTTTAGTTTTTTTTTTATATAAATACCAATAAATTTTTATTTTTTAAAAAATATTAAATATTATTTCGACTCGTTTTGAGTGATTTATAGACGTTTGAATTTTGAAATGTTTTTTGTTTATTATTCTATAAATGTCAATAAATTTGTAGCCGTTGAATCAAATAGCTTAAAATTAATACAAAGTTCCTCATAAGTTAATTTAATAGCAGTTGAAAAATATTAAAAATACATACGATTTTTTTATAGACATTTAAAGTTCAAATTTTTACAAAATTCATCATAATTTCGACATTCACATAATATTTTATAGTCTGATATTCATACAAAATTTTCTTTGTTTACCTAAGATATGAAAATTTAATAAGTAGGTACAAGGTTCCTCATAAATAGTTATAATAACAGTTGAGAAATAATAAATATCCGTGGCACAATTTTTTTTATAAGTATTTAAATTTCCATTTTTAACAAGATTTATCAAATTAAAAATTTACGAATTACTAAGTAGTTAGTTAAAAGTTTATAAAATGTTCAACTTTTATTGCTATAAACTGCAAGGATTCTTATAAATAGTTCATACTGTAACCAAAAAATCTAATAAACCTATTATAGAAGCTCACATTTTTAACCAAATTATTAAAACCAAGAATAACAATTTTAGTTATTTTATTGAAATTAAAAAATATTATCCGTAGATATATGAAACTTTTAGAGTATATCATTATAATGTATATACACGATGACATTTTCAAATTCAATTTTTTGGAAAATTAATTTAACTTATTGTTAAAGGTAGGTACTCTACAAATGCCTAGTCGTAAAATAAATTAGGTAGGTACCTACTTTCATTACAATATTATTTATTAAAGTCTTTGATCAGTATCGTTTTTCGTTTGTTTGTTAGTATTTTAATAGTTTATACATGGATTTATTCCTGTTACTAATTATAGTACCTAGGTGTATTTATTTTATTTCAATGAATTATATAGGTATATATTAATTAATAATTTTTGAAACATTGTATTTAAGAAAATAAAACTAAATCTGATTACAATAAATTAGAACCTATACCTATATGAAAAAAAAAATATAATAACTAATGTAGCATTCTTACAGAAACAATAGAGGTAACGCATTCCTGTATGCATTACATTATTTAGATATGTATCTACACGACTATACGAGTACATAAGTATATTATTCTTAAGTGCGCACACGTCAGGGTAGACGCAGTTGACCGTTTAATTAATAGTTATCTATAACTTATAACATTGGATATGGAAAAAAAATCTTTAAATTAAAATTGTATCTTATGAGTCACAAAGACATTCTAACAAATTGGCGTACTAAAATGACACCGGAACATATATGGAACAATATATAGCTATTATAATTGTTATTGGAAAATGAATTGAATTAAATAGATTTAAAACCAAATTATTGTAGGTGGGTACATTTAATTTATTTATTTATTTATAAATAAACAAGTTATTAAATAATAAATTTAAACTAAATGCATATATTTTTTATTAATATTGAAAGAATATTTTGCCACACATATTTTTAGAACATAAAATATCATATAGGTACCTATCTGTTATTTTAAAATAATATTAAGAGGATAATATATTGCCAATTTTAAACGATATAAAATCCGATACAATTTTAAGAATTTTAAGAGAATATAAATCCGGCCTGTACTGCTTATATGACTTATAAGTTAGAACATATTATATTTCTATAAATTAAACCAAAATGTATATGTCTATTTCAAGTACCTATAGCATATAAGTATGCACCCATTAATTTTATTATTATAATATTACTACGACCTGGAACAAGAAAAACGATTACAGCGTTTGTATTATTCGATCTCGCGTATTTCATACATTTCGAACTCGGAACTAAAATATTCGTATACAACACTTGGATAGCACATTTTTAGTGACATTAAATATTTAATTTAACTTTTAAAAGTAAATTTGAGAACAAAATAAATATAAAACAAACTTACATTTAAACATCGATACTTTCACCATTCGTCGAAGTCCGTGACGTGTGCACTATAGCTACGACGTCACTCTGAAAATGCTCCAGATACATATCTGAAAATATTGTAATTTGTGAAAAATAAAACAATACGTAACGCAGTATATTTTTTGTTCGTGTCAGTTTCGTTTATTAAAATTTTAGAATTTTTCATCGACTGTGTCTTCCGCATCGACTTTGACAATTGCCATAGAATATAAATGATAGATATTATAATATTATACATCAATATGATGAAACCACAGATGTAATAAAATGCAACTTTTTACATCAAAGAGTTCCGTGTTCAGGAACAATTTGATGGTGAATAAATATTAGAAGCATACATGCATATTTATTTTTTTGAATCTTTAAGTAAAACTGTGATTATAAATAAATGTAACTTCTGGTTTTTAGAGTTAATTTACAGGTTTATAATAAACACATCAAATTGGCAGTACATATACCGTCTATATAATACCAACTAGATTTATAAAATTTCAAGTTTTACAATTTCACCGAATACTGTCTAATTTAAAATTAATAATAATTAAGTATTTAATATGTTAATTTTAATTGTATTGGGTATATTTTATATTTCATAATGATGTGTGCTTAGAATAATGTAATGATGTGTTTCTAATATTTTCATAACCTATTTTTTTCGTGTCTGTAGCTTTGATTTTTAATTTCTGTATCTTTTCTTTTCCGATGGGAAAGTAAATTTAGTTGATGCATTTGGGAAGTCTAAGTTTAAAATTCCCCGTAGATTACAAATGTCGGGATGAACAAAAAAAAAAATTAAGAGAAAACTTGTATTTTGACGCAAAATTGGTTTTCGGCAAAATCGGTTTTGGTTCTCTCGGTGTGACTCTAAAATATGTACCGTGTCATCCGTAGATACATGAAATTTTCACTGAATGTTTATATTAGCATTTTCTATACACCAGAAATTATTTTGACCTACGTTGTGCTATTAATAGGCATACAACATTTTCGATTATTAAGTTTTTTTTTTTATAAAAAAAATCTTAGGTACTTAATTTAAAATTATTATTTGTGGGTTCTTAAAACGTCTAAGTATATTTTGATATAGAAATATAATAATATTCAATATTATGCAAAGAATATTAATTCAACTAAATATAACGTATTAAAAATAACAATATAAAATATCCTAGTCTGACAGCCGTCTTCCGGTCTCCGCTCTGAATTGTTTTTCGTATAGGTACAATGATATATTACCTACCTATGACTAAAACGTAAATTTAAGCCCCTAAAGAATAGGTAATCATACTTACGAATATGTCGACTCTTCGGGTTGAATATAGGTGTGCCATATCTAGAGTACAGATTCCATATCAAGAAACTGCTATTTCTTCATCCGTCTTCATCTCACACTGAACTGATAGTATCGAGGTATTTTTATGAAATTAACTTGAGCAGAATGAAATATATGAATAAATGTTGTATAGGTACAAAATTACTGTTTAACGACTTGTCTGTTCATTGTTGGCCTATTAATTTTTTTTTGTTCATTGAAATTATTAGAACTGCGAATCGTCTCCGAAAAATGACCAGGATTGGCGTTTGCCATAGATGATAGATATTATAATATGACATCGTCATCGGTTTTCAATTTTCTTACTTCTTTGGAGACGAGACCATTCATTATTATTTCATATTTCAAAATATAATATTATTCGGAGTATTTAAATCTATAAAACTAATAACAAGGAACTCTGTAGGTATACTATGTTATTTAGCTACATTTCTGTTGAGAGTCCATTTTTTTTCGGCATTTCGCAACATTGGCAATAATATTGTTTTTAGTTTTAATGGCAAAACTATAACTAAATATAAAACTACTCTAGTGTCGGATTGCACTAATAGCGCACTAGATAGTGAGCTAATGGTCCCTTATACAAGGTTTAGTGGCCCACGATCGGTCCATTAAATTTAATAAATTGTTTATGTAACACCGCATTAGAGCATTCTAATGCATTAGAGCGTTGAGACTTAAGAGAAATTCAAAACTATGCTTTGAAATTTAGGTGAATGCAAAAAATTTGGATACTTTTTACTAATTTTGATTTCTATGCGGAAGAATCATCCATTATCGTTCAAATTTAAAAACATAGGTTTTAAACTTTAAATATTCGTAAGATATGAAAGTGTAACACAAATAGTTCCTCATAAGTAGATATACTAACAGTTGAAAAATAATAAAGATCCGTAGGAACGATTTTTTTTTAAGTACCTTTTAAGGTTCCATTTTTAATAAGATTTATCAAATTAATAATTTACGATTTACTTAGTTGTTGAAATGTATACAATTTTCAACTTTTATTGCTATAAACAAGAAGTCTTATAAATAGTTCATAACTAAGGTCTAAGGATGAGAAGTTATAGGAGCTAAAATAGACAAAATATGCATGGAAAAATTATTATATAGGTATGCATCAAAAATTTGAAAATATATTATAATATGCAATTTTATCTATAAATAAAAAATATGTTCACAATAAATTAATATAAATAATATTTCGTTAAATTTGATTTTATTAAAATAAAAATAATTTTTAACTGAGTGATAAAAAATTAATACTATAGGTATAAATATGAGATGATAAATGATTGGTAGGTGTATTGATTATATATTAATAGTCAGGTGATTTAATCATTTAATCTAAAAAAATTTAAATACAATTTTATAAATTTTGTAATACATTTAATAACTACTTTTGCAAACCTGTAAATTTGTTGCATTGAACCACCAAAGTTTTTTTAATATTTTCGACATCCAATCTCCGACGATTATCCGAAAGAATATTTTTGTATTTTTGTAAATACGTCAAACACTCGTATATATTGATATAGCTATAAACGATTAGATACGATCCTATATAGTCCTATATTTACTTTTATATAGGTACTATTAAATGTTACAATTCTACAATTGTCAAATTTGCTATCTGCATTTTATTTTATTGATTATTGACTACAAACATATAAAATTCCATAAAACAATACATTTTTCGTGTCAATTGTAATATAAAATCCACATAATTTTACTAAATATGCATTTTTATGCACGGAAAAAACATGAATATGCAACTTTTAAGAAAACTACCAATATATGCAAAAATATGCAAAATTTAAATACCAAATTTCAATTCATTAGGTTATAGAACAGATTTTTAGCTCACCTAGCTATAAATAGAAGATACAGAAAAAAATATGCAAATCCTATAACTTCTCATCCCTATTCATAACCTAAACAAAAAATATAAAAACCTATTATAAAAGTTCAAATTATAAAAACTAAGAATAGGGATTTTAGTTATTTTGTTGTAATTAAAAATATTATTCATGGGTATATGAAATTTGGATACTTTTTAATAATTTTGATTTCTGTGTGGAAGGATCATCCATCATCGTTCAAATTTAAAAACTTACGTTTTAAATATTCGCAAAAAAAAAATTTTACTAGGAAGGAGATAGAAAGACATGTTTCTAGACCTTTTCATAATATAATCTGTGCTTCAGCTAGGTACTGCTTGTAAGTACCCATATTTTATTTTATTCTATTTTATTATTCCAAAGCCTGAAGCCAATTTTACAAAAATATGAAGTATTTATAAATCAATATAGAAGTAAATAAAAAAGTAATATAGTTTGTAAGTACCTAAATACCTAATACACGTATAAATATAATGATTATATAAAACAAATTAAATCCTAACAAATGGCTCCGATTACATATTGCATCAATGTGTCATTTTTGTGTATAATACCTATAGTACCTATATTCTATAAAATTTCCATTAATCGATTTAAACTTTCAAACTATTAAAATTAATATTTTGCAAACGCTAATTGTGGTCAAAATTAATCAAAAAATAGTTTTGTTCTTTTATTTAACTGTATAATAAATTGTACATTTAGATATTATGATAAATAAATAAATATGGACATTATGTAAAATATATTAGAATTAAAGCAAATATACGAGATTTGTGATATTATGTGATCTAGACATCTGTAGTTCCATAAGTATCCACTATGACGGCGCTAGTAATGCAAGATGGCGAAATACCCCGTACTCCGCCTATTCTATAACATTTTGTAGTCAACCTCCTCACACCCCTCAACCTTGTCGTGTACAGTCCTGTATTTCCTAGTCAGTGGCACAGCGTTTTTTTTTAGGTTGTAGCAAATAATGCGACGGCAGTGTAGCCCGTGTACTGCGGCCTTTTAATCAGCTTTGACATAATATTTTATTCAATTGGGCGGCTGTACGACTGTAATACACTAATACTGTATTACTTATTTAGTTATTTACTTTTGTCTTGGCCTCCTACTAATTGTTGTGTTGTGCTAAACAGTAATAGTGTAATATCACAGAACAATAATCTACTATCTTGTCCTCTTGTTAATTAATATTTACTACACATTCGTCATTCGTTGAATCACTTCTAACAGTTCTAACAGTTCAAACTTCAAAGTACAAACTAAAAGTGTTTCAAGTTTTCAATAACAGCTTGCAAGTAAGTAGTAACTACCATACTACCACATATTCTATAGATACTATTATAATATTCGATTGTGTGGTATATAGCGGTGGTAACTGGTAACTACATGTCTACATAGCACGATTAGATTAAGATTAACAGTGATAGTCAACTTACTGTACCATCTTTAATCATGCTACAATCAGTGGTCGTACTACCGAATATCTTAATTGTATGACTTATTAGTTATTTTAATCGTTTCCTTTAAGATATGACGACTGCTGCTCGACCGACGTTTGAACCAGCCCGTGGTGGCCAGGGCCGTGGAGAAAATGATCTCAGTGCCTTGTCTGTACAGTACTCAAGCAGGGATTTACCATCACACACAAAATTAAAATACAGGTATTTTACATTCTCCGTGTTTAATAACGAAGCGGCCATCTAATCCATGTTATCATTGTTTTGTCTAGGGAACCTGGACAGGGCACAACTGAAGAGCTTCAGAAGCAAGATTTTGCCAAAGTACTCGAAGAAAAAGAAAAAAATGTTGTGACTAAAGCAATAGGAGGTGAACCTCCACTGTAAGTGCAACAATATAAGAAATATTTAAACTTTTATTTACAAAATTATTATTATCTAGGAAAAAAATACGTCCCGAACATGTTCCAATTGCAACATTGGATGTTGACGATCCACTAGATTTAGATGCATCTGATGATGACGATAGTGAAGATGATGCTGAAGAATTAATGTTAGAATTACAAAAAATTAAAAAAGAAAGAATGGCTGAAGAAGCTCGTATGGTAATTTATCTCAGTATATTATTATTTATTATCCATTTTTAAAGTGTTTGAATAGTAAAAATCCAAATAGTAAAATCAACTTGAATAACTCTTTGTATCAACTGTATTTATTTTGAACAACATTTTCTTTTGTTTTAAGGCAGAAATGCATATTTTCAGAATAGTAGTGTAATGTATTGCTTATGTATGTTGTACCATTGATTATAAATATTATGGATTGCTCACTGGCCGGTTAGCGTTACACAACATTATTAATCCATGCAGCCGTGTTATTGGGTGCGGTCTTATGGATAGTAATGTCATGTAAAATTGTGATCTCTATTAGTTATGCTGATTTGTCATATACAGGAAGTAAATATTTTGTGCCTTTGAAAAACCGGCCAGTGAGCAATCTATAGTATTTATAATCAACAGTTATACCTATATTATATTATAGATTTTTTTTGCATTTTGGAAATAGATTAAAGGTTACAAAAAGTTTTACGTTGATGCTTGAAAGATAAATCTAAACCCTAATTATAATATAAAAAAAAAACAATATAATATACAACCTATGACTTATATAACCTACGAGGATATAGTTTATGGTAAACTAATAATAACTAATTAACTTAACTCTTAAGTTTAAAAAAGAAAAATTAGTTAACCGACCAATTATTGTTAGTACTTAAGTTCTTGAAAATTCAAAAAGGCTTATATTAAATTTAATTAAAAATAATATTACTTTAGTATACAATTGTATTAAGTACCTCTTTTCCAATTGTTGTGGTTTTTTATTTAAATTGGTTTTTTTTTATTTAAATAGGTTTAGTTAAAACTTGTACTTTATATATATCAATATACAATAAAAAAAAAATAGTGTTGATAATTGTACCTACTAATGTATAGAATAACAGTACCTAAATAACTATCAATGTGCCGTTGAAGAATCATTGATAAGGAAATACATCAATATTTTCCAAAAGTTATGACTTCAAAATTTCATTATGGGTTATATTTTATTAACATATTATAAAGTTTTTTTTTTAAAACTGATTAATATAACTTACCTTTAACCTTTTTGGTTATAATTAAAAGTTAGGTAAATATCTCAATATCATAAAATTTAGATGTTTTATATTTTAAAATATAATATTTATTAGTTACTAAACAATTACATACAGAATATAGCTTAGTTATAAATTAGGAGCTACTAATGTATTTATACATATATCGTAATTTATTATATTTAATTGTTAATATAATTTATAAATAATGAAGGTATCATATAAAAATAATATTCTTGTGACATCAATCAGTTCCATAACCTAACATTTTAAAGTTTAAAATTACCTAATAAATAATAATATGCATATATTATATGTACACTTCATTTAAATTGTATTATAAATGTATTAATAATATTAAATTATACTGTTTCAATACAGCGAATAGATTATTACAAAATATTATTATGTCATATTGTTGTATGAAGTAACGGATAAATGTAATTATTTACACATACATAATACAATTTAGAATAATTTTACATAAACAACATATTATGTATATTGTATATGTATGAACAATTTTACAACTATTGACATATTTAATAGGTCCTGGTTTAAAACATTGCATTATACAAGATGATTTTTTTATCACAAACCATTCAGTGTTTCATAAATTATTAATGTTTTTAATAATAAAATTATATAATTAAGTAGTTAAAACAAAGATTTTTTCTTACAATAACTTACATTTTAATTTCATAATCCAAAGCAGAATATTATTTGGAGTATTTTTAAATTAAAATTTTGAACCATTAGTTAATAAGTTATAGGTATTTAAGTTTAGATGAGCATAGTGTAGTAACACCCCAGTCCCTGTAAAATGTTGGTCCATTTCTCCCCTCAACTAAACTTCAAATACTTATACCTCATATACTATTTGTTTTAAATTTAATTTTCACATATCAAAATAATTTTTATTATATTCTAATTCAAAATATGAAATATGAAATTCAAAATGTGTGTGTGCTTATTTTTTAAAAAAGTAAAAACTTACAACATTAAAACTAAAAATACTTAACACTTAAGACGATTTTTTTTTATCACTTACAACTATGTGAAAATTACTCTTAAAAACGTTAAATGTTTTTGAAATAATGAGTGGCCCATGATAGAAGAAACGCCTAGTGTTTCTAAAAAAAATATAAATAATTCTTACATTTTTACATAATTGATACATTTAGCAAAAAATGTATCACAGAGTACTCTATGGTATGGACATAATATAATAATCGTGTGACCTCTTTTTGGGTTTCCAGTAAACAGAGTTTGGTCTTCATTTTAGACTTCATAGTACAATCTAAAAATCTCCTTTGAATTTCCCTTGATTAAATTATTTTTAAAAGCCATAAAATTTAGTAAATATAATAGTAATATAGTATATACATTATAATTTATTAATGGGTTTAAACAAAATAATATTTTCTTATTTTATCAATTATTTAATAGGAAGCAGATAAACGTGAAGCTGAGGAACAAATCAGAATCCAGAATATTCTTCAAGGAAATCCATTATTAAGCTATGGTGGAGGATCAGCAGTACCCAAAGTTAACCAAAAAGTCAAGAGGCGCTGGAATGACGATGTGGTATTTAAAAATTGTGCTCGCACGGAACCAGAAAAAAATACTACATTTATAAATGATTGCATACGTTCAGATTTTCATAGAAAATTCATGGATAAATATATTAAATAATTTAAATAATTTTTTTAAATTGGTTTAAAAAAAAATTAGGTTAATTCTTATAATATACAAATACATTTTTTGTTAAACTAAAATTATGATGTGTATAATAAATTGTATATTTTAAGACATTATTATTTTAATTATACTTTTATACACACTTTTTTAAGGGAAAGTTTAATTATTTATTTGAAATTAGAGAGTAATGGGTAATGATTTTGTTCAAGCAGTTTATACCTAATATAAATTTAGTCCATATTCACCGAACATTATCTAGCTTTTTGTTAACATTTTATTTTTCTAATGATAAATGTATGGATTGTACTACAATCTGTCTACTAAATAGGTCACCACATCTACATATGTTATATCTATTTTCAAACTTAATGCAAAGAACGTTAACTATGCTTTCTCGTGTGTTTTTACAGTATTTAAACAAATTATGATAATTTTGAAATTATAATATTTTTCATACTAATTTCTTAAAGATAAATATATTGTAAAAAACACTTATGAGAAGGTATAGATAATGTACTTAACTTTAAATTTTTTCAAGTATAGGAATTGATCTAAATTTGTAAAAATTTGAACTCTGAGCACCCATAAAAATTTAATTTGACTTTCCGGTTAATATTTTTTTTTTAGTTAAGGTAGACAAACTTACGAGGAATCTTGTATTTAATTTTCAAATCTAAGATTTAAAAAAGAAATTTTTTATGAATTTGCATATTTTCGTGATTTTTACTTATTTTGTAAAAATTTGAACTTTGAATGCTTATAAAAAAAAATTGTGACTATTTTTTTAAATATTTTTCAACTGCCATTGTAACAATATATAAGGAGTCTTGTATTTAATTTTCAAGATTTTTGACCCAACGAATAAAATGTTATTGTCATATAGAAAAGAAACATAAAAAATTGAAAACTGAAATTGTCCGTAAACTGCTCAAGACAAGTCAAAATATTTTGAAAATGGTATGGTGTATAGCAAATCCTAATATAAACATCCAGTTAAAATATCATATATCTACGGACATTTATTTTAGAATCGCACTAAAAACCAAAACCAATTTTGCTTAAAAATTCCCGTTTTCCTTAATTTAATTTTTAATTTTTTTTGTCATCCTTTTGAAAACTACTGAGAATTTTAAATGTTGACCTCTTCAATGCACCAACTAGATTCACTTTCCCATCGAACAAGATTCTAATGTTGAAAATCTAAGCATTATTTAAACTATTTATTGTGTACACAGGCACAAAAAAAAATTAAGAAAACATCATTGTAAAATCAATACCACCCACCGCTCAGAATCTAAAATAATAAAATAAAATATAAATACTTATCAAGTAGATTATAGGTAATTGTTTTTAAACTTATTGTCTTTATTATATTATTTTTATTTTCCCTACAGGCTTAGTATCTTTTCATTAAAGTCTTAGATTTGACCTATTTTATGTGTGTTAGTTTTCGTTAGTTTAGTTCACGTTTCTGTTAATTATTTATTTTCGAATTATTTACTATCCAACAATGTAAACTGCAGTATAATATAGATTATTTGAAATTTGGATTCATTCAATCGCCGTTGAACATGCTACTTCCTATGTGTTTACTTCTTAACAGTGTTATCTAATAAGGCAACGAAACCGTCAACTATACATATTTTATATTTTATATTATACGCTTTTCAAGCATAAAATTGTTTTTTTTTTTCAGGGAGGCGTGTAAAAATACAGCGGAACCTCAGTATTTCGAAGCCTCAAGGGATTAAAAAAAAATTCTATACATAGAAACTTCGAGATACCGAGGTTCTACTGTATTTTCCTTCTAAAAGGGTTGGCAGCTTAAGAAAGGTTTAGAAACCATTGGTCTATATGTTAGAGAATCTAACAAATATCATATCTAACATCTGTATACGGTGAGCTAAAGATAGACTCTAGATAAATAGATAATTTAAAAGTTATGAAAGTAGGTTTATTATTAGAATGACATCATATTCTGATATTCATAATAAAATTAGGTAACCTTAAACATTAACATAGGTGACCAATGATTGGTCTCTCGAATTGAAGAATACTATTGAGTATTGGCTTAACAAATATTGGAGTATACAGCTCCTAAATGATTGACCTGTTGGCTGTTCTCCTAAATTGGTTAAACAAGACCATAAAACAATGTTTTAACTTAGTTTTTAAATGCTAAATTCTTTAGCTATTCATATGAAAAACCTAAGAACTTTTAAGTTAAATCCTTACAGCATGGTACATCAATATAAGGATTGAATTCCAAAGAACTGCTAAACTAAAAATTAAGATCTATTACATAATCTTCTTCACCAAAGTTTAGTACCAAAAAAACGAAGTTAAAATTATCTAGGAACTATACGCACATTTTGGAGATTTTTACCCTTCATTGTTTCCCATTTTTTTTTGAAGTCAATAAAAATATTAAAATAGAAGGATTTCTCACATCACTTTGAACTAATATCTTAGAAAAATCTATGTAAAATTACTATTCCACTATCAACTCCAGATTTCCCTACAATTTGTTTTGGTAGTTTGGCACATTTAAATAAGTGTTTCAAGTTGGAATAATAGGTTTTGATTTTTTTACCCATACACATTATTTATGAGGGATAGGTTTTTTAGATGAGTAGAGTCTATTGGTCTAGCAAATTTATTTTTTTCAGATAGGTATTTAGTTCAGAAAATCAGAAATAGTGAAAGAATGCCAAAGTCGTTTCTCCTTTCTAGTTTCTAGTCAGTAGTCATCCAGGATGACAATAGCTTCAATGCTTTCTAAAATGTCGAATTCTCACAAATTTAAAATAGTGAAAATGTTTAAATATAAAATGACACAATTATTTTTATCAAAATATTTTACTTTTTCGATTTTGGTTTCGGTTATCGAGATTTATTTTGTCCGATTTTGATTTTAGTTTTGATTACCGGTATTGTTTTTATTTTTACTTCGTTTTCAGTTTCGATATCGATTTCGGTTTTAATAATTTTAACCGGTACCTATTCAAAATTGGTAACCAACATCGGTTTCAAGGCCTGGTTTTTACTTTTTACAATACCTATTATCTTCTTTTATATTATACATCTATGTTTAAAATATTTGGGGTTTTAAACAAGATAGACCAGGGTTTCTATTATTAAGGGGTATCAATACCCACTGTTTTTAAGGAGTTCAATATAGGCAATTTTCTGTTATTAGTTCGCATACGGATCGTGTAAATGTGTTCGTACTAACTATATTGTAAGTCAGACATGTCAAACACGAGGCTCATTTTTTCGTGGCCCTCGGCTACCAATATTAATGGAAAAAATATTTATTTATTTTTAATAATATTATTTGTGTCACGACTGGTCAGGATGTCAGAATGGTTTATTTGATATACATTATTGTACTGTCTTATCTTCTGATAAACTTATCGAATATGGATTATTGATGGTTTATATCGTCAGTTTGCGACACGAGTGCCTCTTCCACTATTAACATCTATACGACTAGTCGTTCGATAACCACCATATTGTGTTCGAGTTCAAATTTTGTTACCTACGTGTATTCTACTGTAAATTTTATCTTTAAAAATGCCTCTATCAAAATCAAGTGATAGTAATAAACGAAAAATTACAGATGAACATCGTCACTCGTCAGTTTCAAGAAAATTGGGAATTACAATATTTTTGCAGTGACATCAATAATAAAATACTTTGCTTAATATGTAAAAGTGTTATTAGTGTTCCAAAGTTGTACAACATTAAGCGACATTATGAACAACATAAGTCAAAATACGACCAGTATGAAGGGTTATTGAGGCAAGAAAAACTGAAAGAGTTTATATCAGGGTATAAAAAACAACAGATATTGTTTACTAAAATACCACAAGAAAATGAAGCTGTAGTAAAGGTTAGTTAGGTACGTGTTGTCAGAGTTAATTGCCAAACATTCGAAACCGTTCACTGAAGGTGATTTTATAAAAACGTGTTTGATTAAAACTGCTGAAATTATTTGTCCCGGAAATCTAAAAGCTTTTCAAAACATTTCATTAACACGAAATACGGTTGCTGAAAGAATAACTGAACTAGCTTGCAATTTGAGTAATCAAATTAAAATTAAAATACCTACATTCGAGTATTTTTCAATCGCTTGTGATGAAAGTACCGATATTGGTGGCACAGCTCAGTTAGCTGTGTTTTTTCGTGCTAGCGATATAGAATTTAATATTTTTAAAGAGTTATTGGAAATTATACCTATGTTTAATACTACTACAAGAGAGGATGTATTCGTTTCTGTTTTTGAACTCTTGAAAAAATATGATTTACCTTTGGAAAAGTTGTCATCTGTAGCAACAGATGGAGCTCCTTCTATGATGGGGAAAAATAAAGGATTCGTTGAAAGATTACAAAAAAAAGCGAATGAATATGTTGAGCAAAAATTTATATACAAAGCGAGTATTCAGGTTTACCATACTTTACAGAAGTACAATGGTTATCGTGTTCCACTGTGTTGGAAAAATTCTGGAAGTTAATAGAGATGCCATAGTCTAAAGACCCAGACGTCAGCGTTTTATCGGATCCAATGTGGTTACAAGACCTATCCTTCATGGTCGATATAACGAAGCATTTATCAAATTTAAATTTAAAATTACAAGGGAAAAATCAAATTATAACAGCCATTAATGACCATGTTAAGGCTTTCAAATGTAAATTAGATCTATTTAATACACAATAACAAAACGAAGACTTAATGCATTTCCCAGCATGTATGACTTATACAAAAATTAATAATGATCCAATTTCCTACAAAAAATATTCAGAAAAAATTATGTGTTTGAATTCGAAAATATAGGTTTCAAGATTTCCAATATTTAGAAAACGATTTTGCCTTATTTACCTCTCCTTTTTCAATAGACGCAGTAAATGTTTCAACACATATACAAATAGAACTGATCGAGATTCAAAATGATTCAAATTTAAAAAATAAATTCAATGATGTTGGTGTTCTTGATTTTTTCAGTTTTGTGCCAACACGATATGTAGAAATTCGTAAATTTGCAAGTAAAATTATTTCTATGTTTAGTAGTACTTATCAATGCGAACTTTTTTTATAAATGAACAGTAATAAATCACCCGTTAGATCCAGATTAACCGACACACATCTAAATGCAGTATTAAAAGTGGCTTCGTCAAACAATATTTCTCCCGAGATTGAAAAGTTGGTGGAAGAAAACTAAGAAAAGAGATGTCAAATATCATCTAAAAAGAATTATTAATATGTTTTTTTTTTTTTGTAATTTATACAACACCTATTTTCATAAATTATTAGTAGGTATGATTTATATTTTATTTAAATATTAATGTTAATCTTTTTTTATTTTTTAATTTAGTTGTAATCAGGGCTTGAATCGTAAGTAACGTACAACGGAATTTTTTTTTGAAATGCAAACCATGGTTGTAATATTGCTGTATTCGTGAACATATAAAGAATAAAATTGAAAAATTTGTACAAAACATTTAATTTTTCTCTAAATTTTTATGTACGGCCCGCGTAGTAAACTATTCAATATATTTGGCCCACTTGATACTTTGAGTTTGACATGCCTGTTGTAAGTGATAACATTAGTGTGAGCGACTGTATAAACAATAAATAGTGGAGCGCTCCCTCACGTACACACACATGTCAGTGACGCAGTACTTTCTATCACTACAATAAAATTACAAATGCATATTTTAGTGAAACACTGAAACTTAGATTCGTATTTCCAATAATGTATAGCTTACTGAGTGACATTACAGTGTGAACACTTATTATACAAAATTGAAGGGAAGGAATAAATCTAGGATTGTATAGCAATTGATTTTCAATATTTAATTTTCAATGTCCAATATTTAGTTCTAAAACTTGTGATTGGGTGCAAAGGGGAAACAATGATTTTGAGATTTACGATGAAAATGTTTGTTTGAAAATGATTGTTATTGGTTTGGTTTTAATAATAATTATTATTATCAAAGCGATATGCTTGTTGGCGCAGTGGCACTTCTTTGTATTTTAGTACAGAGTTTGTACATAAGCTCAAATACTATAGATTAGAATACGGGAAGCTTAAGGGATTTCTAGGGACTCAATATCTCTACATTTCACTATGGGTTGCCTATTCGATCCCCTTGTTTTGTTTAATTTATTTTTATTTTTGAGATTAGATAATTAATTAATTTGATGTTATGTCAATAATAAGATAATATACAATAACTATTAGGTAATTATCAAAATATCAATTCAAAATTTAAATATTTAGTTGACATATTATTTTATATTATTTTCATTTGTTACTTTTATTAGAATTTAAAAAAGTATAACAATAGTGTATCACTCGTGAAAGTTAATATTGTTTTGTAATATATTTATTATGAATTTCATGAAGAAATTTAATTTATCAAGTCATTATCAAATACTATAGATACAATTCTAAACACATCATAGATGAAATCATTTAGATATTGTGTACTTCATTAGTATGCTTATTTTCAAGGCTGGGCATTAACGAGTTGATAAATTAAAGTTAAGTTACTTTTAACTAAGTTAATTAATGAGTTACTTTTTTTTAGAAGTAACTTCTAACTGAACGCGTTACATTTTTTTGATGTTATTCAGTAACTTACGAGTTAATTTATTTTATTGTCACGTTAAGTTAAATTTTTTCCAAACCCACAGATTTAAAATAAATTAAATTTTGTAAAAATTAATTTTATAAAAAAAAGGGGGTCAAGTGGATGTCGCTCCGCTGTACAGTAGGCTACAAGTAGATCACTGTACTATAATGGGTGGTATTAAATTTGAATTCAATGATATAATATCATTGTATACGAAAAACGATTCTGAGCGGAGACGGTATGTCATTCTAGGATATTTTAAATTATATTGATATTGTTATTTTACGGTAGCTGCTAAGTTGAATTAATATTATTCATATTATTTAATTATTAACCTAAAATTATCAGTGATGCTATAAAAATATTATAATATATACTTTTACTCGTTAAAATTGATTTTAATATGTAATATCGTCCAAATTTGAACTTAAAATGTCTGTAAAAAATAACTGTGTTTAAATATTTTTTAGATTTTTTGATTACAGTATGTACTATTTATTAGAATCTTTATTTTAAATTTTCAATCCTTAGTTATAAAAAAGGGAGTCAAGTGGATGTCGCTCTGCTGTACAGTAGGTTACAAGTAGATCACTGTACTATAATGGATGGTATTACATTTGAATTCAATGATATAATATCATTGTATACGAAAAACGATTCTGAGCGGAGACGGTATGTCAGTCTAGGATATTTTAAATTATATTGATATTGTTATTTTACGGTAGCTGCTAAGTTGAATTAATATTATTCATATTATTTAATTATTAACCTAAAATTATCAGTGATGCTATAAAAATATTATAATATATACTTTTACTCGTTAAAATTGATTTCAATATGTAATTTCGTCCAAATTTGAACTTAAAATGTCTGTAATAAATAACTGTGCTTAAATATTTTTTAGATTTTTTTGTTTACAGTATGTGCTATTTATTAGAATATTTGTTTTAAATTTTCAATCCTTAGTTATAAAAACTGACCATTTTATAATTGTTTAATTACAATGATTGATAATTTTCGAGATTTTGATGAATTTTGTCAAAATTCGAACTTTAATGATTATAAAAAAAATGTCTGACTATGTATTTTTAATATTTTTCAATTGCTATTGTAATAATATATCAGGAACCTTGTATTAAATTTTCATTATTTTTGGCCCAACAAATAAAATTTTATTGATATTAATAGAAAAAAAAACTAAAAAATTTGAAAATTGAAATCGTCCGTAAAAAGCTGAAAAACAGTCAAAATATATTAAAAATTAGATGGTGTATAGAAAATGCTAATATAAACAGTCAGTGAAATTTTCATGCATCTACATTTATTTGTTTTTGACTACTGGGAAATTTTAACTTTTGACCCCCCAAAGTACCAACTAGATTCACTTTCCTATCAGAAAAGGTACTATTAAAGAAAATCGAAGCATTTTTTCTGTCCTAAAACGTGATGACAGACACAAAAATAAAAAAAATAAAAAAAAAAACACACATCATTGTAAAATCAATACATTCATTGCTCCGCTCAGAATCTAAAATTGGTTTTTAATGTACAGTGCACTCTTTCATATGAAAAATAATAAAAGAGATTTCGAGTATAATTAGTTCAAAGATGTATAACAAAAAATATAAACCTTTTGGCGCATATTCACGCGCTCTGCGAGTGTGCGCACTCCGTAATAATCCCTTTTTAAGCGCTCTCGGGGTTGATACCTGATTTATTGATATGATTCCTTTCATAATTTATTTATCCTTCTTTGTGTTTGAATTTTAATATTCATTTTCATAATAGGTGTAAGATTTATTTTATATTATTTTATAACTGTGTAGATATGGTGGCTCTTCTTATCGATCCTATACCGGTCATTTCCCACATATTATTGTTATATTTATATACGATGTGTATGAATTCAGCGGTCTATTATGGTATTTTAGTCTTTTATTCAATGTTAGCAATCATTATAATATATTTTGTAATAGTTAAAAGGCACCCGCATGCATTCTCTCTGTCTTGCAAACGCATAACAGAGCTAAACGTGATCTTCCGAGAGCGTACAATTTGCTATATTGTGCGTTTATGAGACAAAGATAACGCAACCGCATGCGGGTATAGCTTCTCTTAAGAGGACGTGCACCCGCATGCATTGTCACCGTCTTACAAGTACGTAATATAGTACATTCAGGTGTGTTGGCTTAAAAATTAGAGTGAATTGACCTCTCATAAAATTTAAAGATAAGAATATTATCTCGTTAACTTTATTTTAGATTTAAATTTTAAATTTTAAAAGCAAGCTATGATTATTTTAAAATTGTAAATTGTTTGTTCATCTATTAAAATAGGTACTCATAACTGGCTTTGAAACTAAAATATAATAAAAAGTCTATGCGATTGCCGAGATAATAATCTGACCTTAACATTTTATAAAAGGTCAATTCACTCTATTTTTTAAACCAACTGAGCTCAACATGATCTGCTGAGCGTAAAATTTGCTGTGTTACGCACTTGTAAGACAAAGGCAACGCATAATGTAGGTGCCGTGTCTATTCTTCATAGTTATAAGTTATTAATTATACCAGTAGAGATTCGGGACTTGTTGCATTAAAAATTATCGAAATATACATAATATATTATTATGCATAGTCAACATTTTTAAAATATGCTTAAATATATTCAGCTAAATTTTAAATTAACATAAAACATAACATATTATAATTCTGGTAAGTTAGTAAATACTAAATGGTAACACAGTCGAGACTCGACACTCGACAGACTATATTTGTTTATGCCTTTATGTCCGCTACTCCACTATTAAAATCTATACAGCCCGCACTTATTGGGTGGTTTAATGAACAATAAAAATGAATCAGCGTCTCGGGTATTTTTAATTTATAATATATACGATGAACTACAACTCTACAACGGGTTTAAATTATTTACACGGACGGGCGACGGCCCAAGTTATCCAGTGTTGGGAATAGATAACTAATAATTTATCTAGATAAAGATAAAGATAACAGTACCTAATTTTATCTAGATAAAGATAAAGATAGTTATACTAAATTTTATCTAGATAAAGATAAAAATTATTACATTTTTATCTAGATAAATATCAGATAATTTCATGTTTAATTTTGCAAATATTCAGTTATATAGGTATTATTTTTTTTAAATACATCATATATTTAAGGCATTAAAAATTGACATAAAATAAAATAGTTTATTTTTTAAATGTATATGAAATGTCATTCACTGACTTAATTTTATAATAATACAATGAAGCTGTTAGCTAACATTTGAAAAAAAAAAATAATAACTGTTTTTAAAATAATAATAAGTCAAACCCTACAACATAAAATTACGAGTATTACGATGTAATACTCGAGACTATAAATGAACATTCAATATTAAAATCATGGTATAATGACGTAAATTTAAATATTTTTAATTTAAAAATTAAAAAAATTTTTTAAGTAAATTAAAATAAATTATCTAGATATGTTACTCATAGATAACTAGAATTTTATCTAGATGAAGATAAATATGATAGAGTTGAAATTTATCTAGATAAGATAAAAGATGAATAATTTTTATCTAGATAACTTATCTAGATAAATTTATCTAGATATTTCCCAACACTGAAGTTATCGCTGTAATTTTATGAACGAATAAAAGTATAATAAGTAATAATATAATGTTAATAATGATAGATAAGAACTAATGAATCTACAATCATTACAAACGTGTATGGCGGGTTACTGAGTAAATTGTTATATTTTTCTTTTATTAATGACGTGGTGTCGCGGGTACCCCTATAACATTTCCGTTTATAATATAGTGATATAATATTTTCTGCGAATATGCCATATGATTATAACTATTATTATAAATTGTTATTAATTAATAAGTAATATATTTCTTATTTCATATTTTTAGATTCTGAGCGGAGCGATGAATGTATTGATTTTACAATGATGTGTGTTTTTTTTTTGTTTTTTTTATTTTTATTTTATTTTTGTGTCTGTCATCAAGTTTTAGGACAGTAAAAATGCTTTGAAAAAATCTTGAAAATTTAATAGTAGCCTTCATTTGTACAAATGCAGATGAAAAATATTAAAAATCTGTAGTCACAATTTTTTTTTATAGGTAATCAAAGTTCAAATTTTTACAAAATACTTAAAATGACGAAAATGTGCAATTTATTTTGAGTTAGAAATTCATAAAATTTTTTTTTTTAAATCTAAGTTTTGAAAATGTGATACAAGAATCCTTATAAGTTTGCCTAATTTTATCAATGAAAAAATGTGTATAAGCAAGTCAACATAAATTTTTATGAGCATTTTAAGTTCAAATTTGTACAAGATTAGATATTCACTCGATTTCTCATGTAGCGATTTTCTTATTTTGTTGCAATTCAAAAACAAATAAATGTAGATGCATGAAAATTTCACTGACTGTTTATATTAGCATTTTCTATACACCATAGCATTTTCAAAACATTCTGACTTATTTTGAGCTGTTAACGGACTTGTAAGACGGTGACAATGCATGCGGGTGCACGTCCTCTTAAGAGAAGCTATACCCGCATGCGGTTGCGTTATCTTTGTCTCATAAACGCACAATATAGCAAATTGTACGCTCTCGGAAGATCACGTTTAGCTCTGTTATGCGTTTGCAAGACAGAGAGAATGCATGCGGGTGCCTTTTAACTATTACAAAATATATTATAATGATTGCTAACATTGAATAAAAGACTAAAATACCATAATAGACCGCTGAATTCATACACATCGTATATAAATATAACAATAATATATGTGGGAAATGACCGGTATAGGATCGATAAGAAGAGCCACCATATCTACACAGTTATAAAATAATATAAAATAAATCTTACACCTATTATGAAAATGAATATTAAAATTCAAACACAAAGAAGGATAAATAAATTATGAAAGGAATCATATCAATAAATCAGGTATCAACCCCGAGAGCGCTTAAAAAGGGATTATTACGGAGTGCGCACACTCGCAGAGCGCGTGAATATGCGCCAAAAGGTTTATATTTTTTGTTATACATCATTGAACTAATTATACTCGAAATCTCTTTTATTATTTTTCATATGAAAGAATGCACTGTACATTAAAAACCAATTTTAGATTCTGAGCGGAGCGATGAATGAATTGATTTTACAATGATGTGTGTTTTTTTTTTTTATTTTTTTATTTTTTTTGTGTCTGTCATCACGTTTTAGGACAGAAAAAATGCTTCGATTTTCTTTAATAGTACCTTTTCTGATAGGAAAGTGAATCTAGTTGGTACTTTGGGGGGTCAAAAGTTAAAATTTCCCAGTAGTCAAAAACAAATAAATGTAGATGCATGAAAATTTCACTGACTGTTTATATTAGCATTTTCTATACACCATCTAATTTTTAATATATTTTGACTGTTTTTCAGCTTTTTACGGACGATTTCAATTTTCAAATTTTTTAGTTTTTTTTTCTATTAATATCAATAAAATTTTATTTGTTGGGCCAAAAATAATGAAAATTTAATACACGGCTCCTGATATATTAATACAATATCAGTTGAAAAATATTAAAAATACATAGGCACAATTTTTTTTTATAAGCAATTAAAGTTCGAATTTTAACCAAATTCATCAAAATCTCGAAAATTATAAATTATTGTAATTAAACAATTATAAAATGGTCAGTTTTTATAACTAAGGATTGAAAATTTAAAACAAATATTCTAATAAATAGCACATACTGTAAACAAAAAAATCTAAAAAATATTTAAGCACAGTTATTTTTTACAGACATTTTAAGTTCAAATTTGGACGAAATTACATATTGAAATCAATTTTAACGAGTAAAAGTATATATTATAATATTTTTATAGCATCACTGATAATTTTAGGTTAATAATTAAATAATATTAATAATATTAATTCAACTTAGCAGCTACCGTATAATAACAATATCAATATAATTTAAAATATCCTAGACTGACATACCGTCTCCGCTCAGAATCGTTTTTCTTATACAATGATATTATATCATTGAATTCAAATTTAATACCATCCATTATAGTACAGTGATCTACTTGTAACCTACTGTACAGCGGAGCGACATTCACTTGACCCCCTTTTTTAAACTGATTTTAATTGATCTAGAAGTTTACTAGGTCTAAATTAAAGACCGGATTTAGTTGAACTAAAAATATGTCAAAATTGCAATGAAAATAATTCAATAATTGCATCATAAAATCATCTAATTGCTTCAAAAAAAGTACAAATTTCACTATAAAATGTATTCTTAAAATATTACTAAATGTATAATTATTATTTATTTTTTTACAAACATGATAGACAATTAAAAATTATAAAATAAAAAAAAAAGGGTGGGTAAGTGTATGTCGCTCTGCTGTACAGTAGGTTACAAGTGAGTCACTGTAATGGATTGTGTTAGATTTTAATTCAATGATATAATATCATTGAATAAGAAAAACGATTCTGAGCGAAGACGGTCAGTCAGTCTATAATATCTTACTAAGTCTAAATGTATTTGATGATATTATTGTGAATAAAGTAATTCATTTTAGTATTATAGGCATTAGTATTTACTATAGTTGGTTAAATTCATTTTTCTCAAAAAAATTATATTTTAAAATGCCATTGCGTGTATATAAAATATAACAATATATTCTAAAAGTTTCATATACCAACAAATAATATTTTTAAATTATATCAAAATAACTAAAATCATTATTCTTGGTTTAAATATGAAATTTTGTCTAAATTTGAAATTAAAATGTCTGTAAAAAATAAATGTGTTGATATATTTTTTAGATTTTTTGGTTACAGTATGATTTATTTATGAGAATTTTTGTTTTAAATTTTCAACACTTAGTTATAAAAACTGAACATTTTATAATTTTTAATTACAATGATTTATAATTTTCGAGATTTTGACAAATTTTGTCAAAATTCGAACTTTAAATGCTTATAAAAAAAAATCGTGCCTATGTATTTTTAAAATTTTTCAACTGATGTTGTAACAATATATAAGGAAAGCTTGTATTAAATTTTCAGACTTTTTGGCCCACCAAATAACATTTTATTGACAATTATAAAAAAAAAAACTAAAAAAATTGAAAACTAAAAATGTCTGTAAACAGCTCAAAACAAATCAAAATATTTTCAAAATTGAATGGTGTATAGAAAATGAGAATATAAACATTTAGTGAAATTTTCATGCATCTACAATTATTCGTTTTGAATTACAACCAAATAAGAAAAACGCTACATGAGAAATCGAGTGAATATCCTATGTTGTAAAATTATGAACTTAAAACATTCATAAAAATTTATTTTTAATTGCTTTTTAGATATTTTATTTTTGATAAAAGTAGAAAAACTTACGTTAAATCTTGTGTTAAAATTTAAAACCTTAGATTTAAAAAGAAAAATTTTATGAATTTCTAACTCTAAATAATTTGCAAATTTTCGTCATTTTTACGTATTTTGTCAAAATTTCAACTTTAAATGCTTAAAAAAAAAATTGTGACTACAGATTTTTAATATTTTTCATCTACCTTTGAAATAATATATTAGGAGTATTCTATTAAATTTTCAAAAATTTTTAACGAATAAATAAAATGTAATTGATTTCTTAAAAAAAAAAAACCAAAAAGATTGGAAATTTAAAATGTCTGTAAACAGCTCAAAATAAGTCAAAATATTTTTAAAACGGTATGGTATATAGAAACTGCCTATATAAACATTCAGTAAAAATGTAGTAATTCATGTATTTACCGTCATTTTTTTTAGACTTACATTTTTTTTAGACTTACACCAAAAACCAAAATCGATTTTATCGAAAATCAATGTTGCGTAAAAATTCCCGTTTTTTCCTTAATTTTCCATTTGTTTTTCACGGTACTTTTGAAAACTACTGGAAAATGTTTACTTTTGACCCCCCAAAGTACCAACTAGATTCACTTTCCTATCAGAAAAGGTACTATTGAAGAAAATCGAAGCATTTTTTCTGTCCTAAAACGTGATGACAGACACAAAAATAAAAAAAAAAATAAAAAGGGCGGGTAAGTGTATGTCGCTCTGCTGTACAGTAGGTTACAAGTGAGCCACTGTAATGGATTGTGTTAGATTTTAATAATTTAATCCAATGATATAATATCATTGAATAAGAAAAACGATTCTGAGGGAAGACGGTCAGTCAGTCTATAATAACTTACTAAGTCTAAATGTATTTGATGATATTATTGTGAATAAAGTAATTAATTTTAGTATTATAGGCATTAGTATTTACTATAGTTGGTTAAATTCATTTTTCTCAAAAAAATTATATTTTAAAATGCCATTGCGTGTATATAAAATATAACAATATATTCTAAAAGTTTCATATACCAACAAATAATATTTTTAAATTATATCAAAATAACTAAAATCATTATTCTTGGTTTAAATATGAAATTTTGTCTAAATTTGAAATTAAAATGTCTGTAAAAAATAAATATGTTGATATATTTTTTAGATTTTTTGGTTACAGTATGATTTATTTATGAGAATTTTTGTTTTAAATTTTCAACAATTAGTTATAAAAACTGAACATTTTATAATTTTTTAATTACAATGATTTATAATTTTCGAGATTTTGACAAATTTTGTCAAAATTCGAACTTTAAATGCTTATAAAAAAAAATCGTGCCTATGTATTTTTAAAATTTTTCAACTGATATTGTAACAATATATAAAAAAGCTTGTATTAAATTTTCAGACTTTTTGGCCCACCAAATAAAATTTTATTGACAATTATAAAAAAAAAAACTAAAAAAATTGAAAACTAAAAATGTCTGTAAACAGCTCAAAAAAAATCAAAATATTTTCAAAATTGAATGGTGTATAGAAAATGAGAATATAAACATTTAGTGAAATTTTCATGCATCTACAATTATTCGTTTTTGAATTTCAACCAAATAAGAAAAACGCTACATGAGAAATCGAGTGAATATCCTATGTTGTAAAATTATGAACTTAAAACACTCATAAAAAATTATTTTTAATTGCTTTTAGATATTTTATTTTTGATAAAAGTAGAAAAACTTACGTTAAATCTTGTGTTAAAATTTAAAACCTTAGATTTAAAAAGAAAATTTTTTATGAATTTCTAACTCCAAATAATTTGCAAATTTTCGTCATTTTTACGTAATTTGTCAAAATTTCAACTTTAAATGCTTAAAAAAAAAATTGTGACTACAGATTTTTAATATTTTTCATGTGCCTTTGAAACAATATATTAGGAGCATTCTATTAAATTTTCAAGAATTTTTAACGAATAAATAAAATGTTATTGATTTTTTAAAAAAAAAAAACCAAAAAGATTGGAAATTTAAAATGTCTGTAAACAGCTCAAAATAAGTCAAAATATTTTGAAAACGGTATGGTATATAGAAACCGCTTATATAAACATTCAGTAAAAATTTCATGTATTTACTGTCATTTTTTTTAGACTTACACCAAAAACCAAAATCGATTTTATCGAAAATCAATGCTGCGTAAAAATTCCCGTTTTT
>JANEHU010003067.1:0-35899 GCA_027563435.1 Nasonovia ribisnigri | reverse complement strand
CACATAAGCAAAAATAATAAAAAGAACATCAATAAAATGTCTATAAATAGAAAAGCATTGTCCGTACTATACCTCCGTCCCAAGAGAGAAGTTGACCGGGAGGCGACCTAAATTGGTATTTTTCCACGCATTCCCACCACTTTAACAGCCAGATCACCACCGATAAGTAATAACTAATAACTGTTTGATGTTTCTAATTAACTGTACGTAACACAGTGTGCGTGCGCCGCGCGCCGTGCATGCCTTGAGACCTTAAATTATAATAGGTACAAAGTACAATGATTATCAATCGTGGATTTAACGATATCGAATTTATTACTATTTAGCTACTGGTCTCGACTACTTGTTCCGACGGTGCTGATTATGTAGTAAAACCTTTTAAAACCACCCAACTTTAGACAGCTATAACTCGCCAATGGATTAATGAAAAATGAAAATTTGAACGTGATAATTCATAAAAAAAATAGCTTTGTTAGTTTGTAACAATTTTTGTATGGGTTGCTATTTGAAAATCAAAAGTTGATAGTGGTTTACCTAATAAATATAAGGGTGAAAAAAATTTAAATGTTATACAATTGTAGAAAAGCATGAAATCTAAAAATTTAAAAAAAAAAATTAAAAAAAAATTAAATATTTTTCGAAATAATGAGTGTTCAACGATAAAAGAATCACCCTGTATAATTATTTATTGTTTATAAAACTCTATAATAATAACATTATTAATATTGACGTTTTCATGTTTAAAACCATATTATTTTGGACTTTTAGTCGGAAACAATGGACGCTAACTACGATTGGAACGGTCTTATGCATGTTTCAATACTTACTATACAAAAGAGAAACAAAACAACGAGGAATTATTGTTAAAACAAATAAATCTGATATATGATATTATTATTAAATTTTTGGTAAACAAGAGAGAACAACTATAATATTATAATTCAATGGTACCCCTAATAATCGTAAGAAGGGAATAATAGGATTAAATTATTTTTATTTTTTTTTGAAGCGTCGGCAACTATTAGCATTTTTCGGTGGGTTAGATTATTAGTTATTTTTGGGGAGGGAGACGGGATTAGGTTTATTTTGAGCAACACGTTTGTATGTGGGGCATAGATTGGTGTGCGGCACCAAACCCTATATTATTTATGTTTCAATATTTAATCATAAAATGAGGTATCAGAATAGATAACTTGATAAATAGTTGATTTTGTCCTTTACCACCCTATAATAGTACATAGGTATTAATATATTGTTGATAATTCTTTGGTGACTTTACGACAATCTATATACGTTCGTGGAATTACGTCATCTATCACATAATATACTTGATTCGACCTATAGAAGCATCAATAACTATTTTTATCTCTTTCGAAGTTTCAGTATGAAAACACTATTGTAAAGTAAAACCTTTTATATTATTAATAACCTCAAATCCTTCGGTCTTATATTATATTATGTTCACGACACGTTAACCCGACCTATAATAGCGTGATTGAAAATTGATTAAAACAATATTCACGAAAATGTTTTTATGTTTGACATAATAATATTTATTTTTATTTTTTTCGTTTTGTTCCGACATTTTTGAAAACCTATCTCCATACTTTATATACCACCAATAAAACATAGTAACATTATAGCTTCATCCACTGGCGTCTCCATATCCGATTCAAACACTCACAATATAGCAGTTGTTCATGAGTTGTATAAAAACTACTGAAAAGTATTTCTGGTCGCTGTTTTGTGTAATATATTATTCGATGATTCAACCATAAAAAAAAAAAAAAAAACATTTTCAGCTGTCGGTTTTTTCTGCAGAAAAGTTGTTCGAAACTTTCGAGAAGTGTATACAAATTTGTATATACACGAACAAGAGCTAAAAAATAGTACGGGCAAGACGTCTAAATATTGTGTTTACGAATGCCAGTTATTTTTTAATTGAAACTAAACTTTTCGGTACGGCATGATATAGCGGTCATGTGGCCTTTGAGTTCCCTTCACTCTGACTCGTGAAATTAGTTTTAAGCTCGGTGACGCACCAGGACAAGAGCGAACTGGAAGATGACAATTGACATTAAAAAAAAAAAGAAAAGTTTTTCTCGTTTGACGGATAACGTTATTCCAAAGGGAAACCCCTTTGTAATACTCTCCCTCTATCTTTCTCTTTTTCTTTTTCTTTATATATCTCCTTCCCTTCTGTTCACTCTATCTGCAGTCTGTCTATTTCACCGTCTCTTTTCATCATCAGTTCTCTCTCTCTCTCTCATCTTTTTTTTGTGATATTTTGCAATGCGCACTATATTTTTTTCCCGACAAGAGAAAAAAAATACGAAATAAATCTATGACGGCAATTATTTGTAAACCAGCTTAATGGTTAATTAAAATTAAACAAAACGTTCTTTATGTTTGCTAGCGATTAATAATTGATGGGGGTTTAAAAATAATTCGTTAAAATGCACTTCAATCAGAGATCTGTTTAGAAAGGGTGACCTCGCCCGGCGGTAAATTTAAAGGTAAGGATTTTCAAAGGATGTTCGACGGTAAACTATGGTAACGTAATTCAATTAACTGATAACAATTTTTGTTTGTGCACATTTTTTTTCGGGCACAAAGTATGTACCTAACGTATGTTTACCTACACACAACAAAGTATGTTATGTACACATTCCCTTTGAAATTGTAAATCACTCATACCTCAATAGATACGCTTGATTTTTTTTTTGTTTTCCATCAAAAAGCATACATTTTTCAAACATTTTAATTCAATTAATTCAGATATATGATGTTATTTGGCCGCACTGTTCGCAAAACCGACATACCGCTGGTTATTATGCCGATACAATGCAAACAAATTTTTAATAAAAACAAGTGTAGGTCCGTATCACTATAATATCGTATGATATTATATTATATTATTATGTACCTATCTTGCTAGAATTTCCTATAAATCGATATTGTAATGTCAAATTGACTCATGATGACACATTATCAATAATCAATAATTATTAGTGTTATCGTAACAATATAATAGGAAGAGGTACAATACTTAGCTGGTACCTATACCATATATAGGTTTAATTCATGTGTAAAATGCCTGCCGGCGCGGCGTATAAGTACAACAAAACGTGTTCTTCGCATTCTTATCATTATTATAATAACATTAAGAAAGTTTTATTGTATTTTACAACTTTTGCATATCCCCTCCCGCCCAGCCGTCCAAAAATATATATCATTTATTTATATAATCATTCATTTTCATAATATTATCATTATTATTATTATTATATGAATACGGTAAACCGGCCGCGTGGCGGTATCGATGGGCGTGCCAAAATAATAACAATATTATAATAATATTATGTTAAATTCGTTGCACGTCTGAGAGGTTGACAGTTTGATATGGGCCAACATTTAAACAAGGTTTTGATGAGCATCGGTCCTTTGCATGAAATACATCATTTTGTCACGCTCGCACAAAGTCCGGCCGTCGTGTCGGCGCTATAATATTGCGCTATGATTTATTACACCATAATAATATTACGTCCACGACAATATATCTAGTACTGTGTGTGCATTATGCTTTCAGTATTTTTTATTATTATTATTATTATTTTTTTTTTTTTTTGTCATTATACTGTTGTTATTATTTTTTAAACGGCCCCCTTCGAATTCGCATTTTTTTTGTTCGAGACCGGCGGGTAAGGATAAAATGTCGAAATTGTATTTAATTATAGGCCGCGTGCGTTTCGTAATCCAGCGTGCCGGAAAGGTATATATAATTTCGAATAATTATTATGATTCTAAATACGTGCAAGTCGAATAAGTCGCAGGGCCTCAGCACACACAATACTATAGGTACCTTCACATACCCACCTAGATTTGTAATATGCACGTCTATTATACGCGTATATTATATTTTATTCTAGTCGAAATAATATCGTACTTAATTACACGCGAATAAATATCGTGTTCGTTAGCGGAATACCGTTTTAAATTTTCACTTCTTTTCCACTTAAAATGGAAATTGCGCCGCTTCTTATGGGTTTCTGTTACAAACGGATTTACGACTACCGAAGCAGAAATGATTACGTACAATATTTGTTCTCCCCGGTGTATAATAATATGTTTCAGACAACGGAATTACGTCTAATAAAAATTAATTGCGTATCGTTTCGTCCTTATACTTTGTACGAATAATAATTGATATTATATACACATTAAACGTTTGATGAAAAAGGGGGAAATTTTTAAAGTTAAACATTATAAATTTATAACGCATGCCCAGTGTATCTAAGTGCGCAACATACGTAGGTATATAAAAATTAAAATATAGAGTTGCTGATATTACGCTCAAAAATAATGAAATAAAAGTAAATACTATTTTTAATTAGATTATTTTATATTATATAATGATGCATATTATGAATTTATGCAGACAAGTTGACTTGAAAAATTGTATCTTTATAATAAACATTACTTACAACAGCAATTATTTCTTAAAGATAAATCTAATCATAATAATATATTATGTATACTGTATAGTGATCTGAAATTGTATTAGTAATTAACATTAATATTATTATTTATTTTTGATTTCCCTCGAGTGTATCGATAACACCTGTTTTATTTTTCAAGTTTTAAGATTTATGAACAATATTAAGTTTTTATATTAAAATATTAAATACATGAAATTTTCTTACCTATTAACTTAAATGTGAACCTATTGTACGTAAGGTACACGTTTAACTTGTATTTACAAGTTCTAATTATGTAATATATATACGCTCTACTGCTCTAGTAATTAAGAACAATCAGTTAAATTTGATAACAGTTTTTATTTAGTAATTTTTAGTAAGCGCTTTGATCATATTATTACCTATATTTAATTTCCTATTGTATACATAAAATAAATTAAAAAATACTATTTATAGTTTCAAGTTTTAACCAATGTAAAAAATAACAAAATTACATATTTGGCGAACAAAGAGGTCAACAATTCTAGATGGGTGAACATGACTCGCTTGACAGTGATGACCATACGTTTATATCGTTATATGTTTTGGAAATATTTGGCGGATACAATCTATATGCAAATTGCGTACATTGAATATATAAATGAAACGATTCGATAGCGCATAAAAATTGTATTATTAGATAAAAATGGCAAGATTGTATTTTATTGCGAATAATAAGCCGCGTGCCTACACCTATTTACCTAAATCTATAGTATATAATAATATATCGTACGAAAAATACGTACTTAATATTATAATGTCATACCGAACTACAAATGGCAAATGAAAGTCTAAACAGGAAAAACGAGCTGCCGATGTATACAGAGTGATCATTTTTCCCTTTGATAATATTAGTTTATTCAGATTTTAAATTTTTGGAATTTTCGGAATTTTCGGAATTTTTAAGAATACGTCTACTCAATGATCTATTTTTCAAATTACTGAAACTATTTTGTACCAAAACTTAAGCCCTCCTTAAGTGTGGTAGTACAAATTTCTGTTTTTCAAATGAGAACTCCCATTCTTTACTCTCAATTATTTAGTGGATCATAATTTTGAAAATGTTGATGAATCTATTTCTAAATTCGAATGAGTTTCATAGTTGTTAAAATGTTTTGTACTAAGGATAATTAGACATTAAAAAATGATTTTACAAAAATATAAAATAGAGGTAATACTATTATAACTAGTATTTATTATAGGTACTGGTGCCATTTTTACAAATTATTTATGTCGACAGATTTATATAAATTACTAAACTATTCAGATCACCTATTATCAGCCTATTACCGTGGATGTCTTATCCCTAGAACAAATAGTTAAATAACTCGAAAAATACCGGTACGAATTTTGATTCTCATCCGAAATTTTTTTAGAAAATTTATCCGCTGAATAATTCACATTTGAAAAACAGAAGGTTGTATCGCCACAGTACACTCTTTGAGTAGTACAAAATATCTCGAGAATTTTAAAATATGGTCTTTAAGTGGGCATACCAAATTTTAAATAAATGAAGAATTATTGAAGAAAAAAAGGGGGGGGGAGCATGCTTGGAGAATCACTCTGTGCATATTTTATTATTCGGAAATCGGACGGAAAGATCTATTTTGAATCGATGGTTCTTTTCTCAGGCTTATGTAATGTTACTATCCAATTGCATGGAATATATACATTCGATATAGACACAATTGAGTTGTATACTGCAGTTGTAGTAAATAATAATAATAATACTATAGAACTCGCTAAACTGTGTCTATAAAGCATACACACAATATAATAATAGCAATAATAATAATAATAATAAACAATAGTGTTAGCTTATACCTATAACGAGTTGTGTCACGTCGTAGGTATTATATAGTGTGTGTATATTATTATAATCTATAGAGTATAGTTACTGTATTATATACGTAAACATAAAATATCGATCCGATATATTGTGTGAACTATCTTTTTAGCACTGAAAATGTTTGTCTTTCGGATATTTTATGCGTTTTATCATATCTACATGCACGCGTAACACATATACACTGTGTGTCTATAATATTATTATGTAGACGTTAAGTTTAATCTTATTATTATTACTATTATAACTGGTGTTACGAGATAAAGTTATTTATTATTTACTTTACTGTTCAGCTATATTATTATTACACTGTATTGTGTAGACGGCCGGTGTTATAAGTCAGAACTATATTACATAAGTAACGTTTTCGACCTGCGCAAAACTATAATTTTTTATTAGCAATTTGCTCAATTTGCGCTAAACGGTTATTTATTTATTTTTTTATTACTTCGACACGAGGCGACCGCAGTTATCAAAAAGCCCACATATTATTACACTCGTTTATTCCGGTGGCGGCGGCGGACGACGATTTAGTGTTGGTTTTTTTTTTTTTTTATCACGACGAAAATGCCGATTTGCCAGTTTCTATTTTTACAGAATATCATAACCGCAGCAGAAGCACTATAATAATAATAATAATAATAATAATAATAATAATAATACCTACTCGAGTTTGCCAGTATAAAATACAATATTTACAATATTCTTCTATACGACTAAACGTGGTAGGTACTTACTATTATCGTAGGAGCGGTGGCGGTATCATTTCGCAATAGAGGAGGATTTAGATCTGCGCCACAGCCGTCGCTAAAGGAAAAACAATTTTTACTTTTACGGTTATAACTCTTGCGGGATTGCGGGCTCGCAGTTTTCACACGCAATTTCCACGTTTTCCATTACCCGGGGATAGAAATGGGGGTTTAGGCTTCTCCGTTTCGTCACGACGGCAGATATGCGGAAGGACGAAATTTTTTCCAAAAAAGTCCCCGCGGTCGCGGAACAGAAAGGACGGAATCGGTGCAGGAGAAGGAACGGGCATATATACTACAAACATCGGTGGAAGTTTTTTATTTTTCTGTCGAAAATGGCCGCGGTAAACGAGTGGGTGTGAAAATAAATGGCATTATCACAATAAAGTATACGTCGTCATATACTGTGGTGAATTATGCCTAGGGAAAAGCGATGAAAAACGGAAAACCGTCGAAGGTTATGAGCAACATTAATATATTATAACATTCAACGATTATAATACGATTCCGTAATGTTCAACCCTTAAGAATCTTTTGTTGCATACAGTGCAGTATGGTTACATCGCCGACGTCGTAACACTATATCATATTATTATATACAAAACCACCGTTACCGCATCGAAGGTGTCATGATATTTTCAATCGTTGTCGTTCATTGTATTACTATTATACTGTCACGTCGACAATAATAATATATTATCTGTATAGGAGGTACCTATACTATATACGGTCCCTGCTGCAGCTGTCACAAATAGTTTGGGCTTCTTAAATCTTACACTAGACGAAGACTCGTGTGTCGCTGTTACTGCTCCTGCAGGGTCTAATAATATCGTCATGATGTATTATGTACGATATACGCATTATTATTATTACCTACTATTATTATATGTATACGCCTAACGGATAGGTCTGGCCGAGTGTTGTGTACATTACTGTGCTTTGTACGGTTTAATAATAAAACATACATGACGTGCTGTTGTTGTCGTCGTCGTCGTCGTCGTCGTGCCTATCGCTCGCACATATAGTAATAATAATAATAATATATAACATAATATTTTATACGCAATCGTCCATCAATAAGGTCATTCGGGGTAACGGGTGATAAATGGACGAGCGTTTTTAATCCTCTCGATTTTCGGCTCTCCGTAGGTGTCCAAACACACCGTGGGGGCCTCTGCGGAGTCGGACGGGCGATAGTCTGCTGTTGCACGTGCAGCACCCTATGCGTATTATATATAATATGCTCGCACAGCCCCTCGTCGTGTGTGTACAATTTTCGGGGTTTTTTTTCGTTGTTCTGTACCGCTGCGGGGTTTCTATATATATATATATATATATATACACGTATATATCAAATTATTATGTACGCCCCTCCATTTATTATTATTATTTTCGATTTTTCAATTTTTAGCACCTCCCCAAAGCGAGCTCCGCGGTCCCTCGCCGACGCGGACTACGCGCGACAGCGCCCGACTGTCGCACCATAATATCGTTTACACCGGGATTCGTGCATTCGAACTTAACAGCCGTACGAAATGCACCGGACCACAATTTTTCACCCTCCGCCTAGGTGTTCGCCAGAATGCATAATTTGATATTGATTTATCATAGCGGAAAATCGCGAGAGCACAAAAGAAAAATAACTCGCTCGTATTCGTCACATTATTCACGGAATACGTTTTGTATACATTCATATCGCCTTTGTGTGCGATGGCAGGTCCGTTTACACCGCGACGTAGAACAATCATCACCGGTGTTATTATATTATGACTCGAAATTAACACATTTTGTCGATGTTTAAGAACTTCATTTATTGCACAGTTCGTAGATTACAAACACTGGATATACTTGTGTGTTTAATATTCTATACATTAAAAGTATAAAAAAATCAAGGAGCTTTCACACTGCACTATTGGTACTATGTACATGTCTTGTGCATTTAAAACATGCATCGTTACGCTCAGAATCTAAAAAAAGTATAGCGAGGTCGCTATGGTAACCTAATTATATCAACCATCGGTTGCTAGGAACTTTATAACCTTAGTTTCATCTTTTTCAAGTTTGGTTGACGTTGAAACTGTAACGTGTTATCAGTCAGAAAAATACAATAATGTTATACAAGCCTCAACACGATTACGTCATGTTAACGTTTTCCGAGTCGCATAAAATTATAGAATGATTACTAGCTTTAAGTTATATGCATACATGTCAATATAATATTTGTGTGTTAGTTCTTAAAAATTGGTATTTCTTCCACAAGCTTTTTAGATTTTTTAGAGATATCTATGTTTTTGGGCTGAGCACAACTTTATTTTCAGTATCTGATTATAGTGAGGCCGATTTTCGTAATTCTCTATTTACTGTCATAGAAACGCAAAATGACAATAATAATAAGAACAATTTAATTCCCAACGAAATGTAGCCTTTTGCTATGGATATTTTTCCACCGCAGCATTTTATCAAAAAACTTATCTCAATTCTTCAATTTTCCTTGCGGAGGAAAAATATCTGGTTACTTATAATAATTTATATGAACGACATATTTATTTATTTTTGTCAAACATATTATATATTCATTTTACGATGTTGATTTACCTTATTTCGTTCGTACGACGCATCAGAGACAATATTATATTATTATTATACATATCATAATCGTAGTCGTTATAACTGCATCGAAAATATTTTGCTGGGCAAACGGTAGTTAATTTCGTTTAAATCCTATTCAATTATGTTACAGTGTTTTTCTGAACCTCATACTGAAACATAACATGTAGTACTGAATTTGAAGTTATAAATATTATATCCTTCGCATTGAGTTCCGAAAATGTAGGAAAAATCATTGAACGTATTTTATAGGTATAATATTGTACGCTTTAAAAATCGAACCACGAAGCTAAAGCCATACAGCCGTCATAATATTGTATGTGTTAATGCTAACATTAATTGGACATTTTACCTTAAAAAAATAAATACTTTCTACATATTCGTCGAGTTAATTCGTGAATAAAATTATTATTAAGTCTTTGGACATTAAATCGCGGGCGCTTAACGCTAGGACTTACATTCCACTTGTGTTATTACTATTATTATTATATACATATTATTTTTTTTTTGACGTCATTATCGACCTGAACATTGTGTGCATGTGTGTGCACCCTTCCGCCGAAAGGGGCGTTGAATTCCGGTTTGGAAACGATTTATCAAAAGAGTATAGAGGATTTTTTTTTTTTTTTTGTTGATCCGCCTATACACGCGGAAACAATAAGTCGCGTAAAGTAAAGCACTCGAACGGGGGGGCAACACAACGAGTTTTGGCATCGGGGTTTTTAATTTCGAATAGAGTAAATATCGTGCGTACGAGTGTCGGGTAACCGACGGAGGCGGTGGCTGCGGTGGTATATGTATAGGACAATATAATACATATATGAGGGTCCCGGTGACATTGATATAGGGGTTTCATTACCCAGGACTATATACCTATGCGCAAACAAACACACCATATATACCTATAGTAAGTTGGCGACCGGGTTGTGTGCTCTCTGCCTCTCTCTCTCACCCACTCTGTATATACGTAGGTACTCTATGCGTACGACGGCGACTACCGGCTTCAGATAACGAGGACGAAGTCCTTCTAAAATTTCTCGAGTGTTTTTTCAAGATCGTTCCCCGAAATCCGCTGAAAATAAGACAATGATATTATTATGATACAGGTACACCTATAGCTCGCTCGAGGTACGTTGTAGTGTTAGTTGTAGGTGTATTATAGAGTTATTTATAATATTATATAGGTACCTTTTTGGTTTCGATTCGATGAACGTTGAGGGATAAGATTAAAATAAAATACTACCTATTATCGCCACTATTCGTTTTGTCTCCGTTTGAGACTATTTGTCAGTGATATTGTGACGAGTATAAAAAAAACCATTAGGAAATTACAACTCACGAGAAATGAGTCGAAAAAAAAAAAAACACAACATGACAAAAAATGTTAATCGAATCCGGAGAGTATATTCGATAATAAATAAATAGTAAAATATCTTAATAACAAGGATCTCGTAAAATCGTGAAATAAAATGTTGCTTGATTTTTGGCGTTATCTCCCGATTGAAATATGTATTTATTTATTTCACCCAAATCAATTACAATTTCATTTTTACAAGAAATTAAATTAATAATAATTATAGCTGATACGTATAGGTATACAAACTGAGCTGTAAGCTCGTGTCTGGGTATACGGAAATTCAAAAATGATACGACTTACATTATAGTCGTCGTTCGTTGAATAGCGTTTTTCTATAATATAAAACACTTCGAGATTAAATTCTATTTCGACCGAATGGGAAAAAATAAAATAATATCCAATAGGAACATGCTCGCGTTTGCTCTAAAGACAAATAACTCGTAGTACGTAAAGTATTTGTGTTTCAGTTTTATGTGCACTTTATTTATTATATTATATATATATATATATATACGTACACCTATGTCGTAAATACTGTTTTTGCAGCGTTTCTCGACGACCGCTGTAGTTGGCCGAACGTCGTTCCGCCACGATAACGCCAATCGTTTATTTTCTTTATGGAAAATTAACAAAATAATATTTCCCAATTTGTAGTGTATCAAACGCATAATGGAACCGAGCGAATAATGTTTATACGTGCCTGGAAACGACGACCCTTCGGCTCCTTTACGACGTTGGATTTTCGCAAACGGGATGGGGTTATTTTATTGTTACCTAATCTTGTTGCCTTTGTGTTTGAACAGTTTTAGTCGGAAATGCGCCATTTCGGCGAACGACCAATTTAAAGTACGGCAAAGGACCAAACGGTTATTTCCGGAACAAACGGTGAGCATAAAATGTTCGAAATACCCGGCTCCAAGACCTGGGCGTTTAAGACAGAACGAAAATAAAGCCTTACATTTGATTGGAGTTTATAATATTATAAATATTATTATATATCACACACGAGTATAACATAACCGCTGCCCACGTCGTGCTGTATAATATATTATAATTTACGTACACTATCGCCACGCACAAATTACTATACTGGTAGCTATCATATAGTCTCATATCATTCATATATATATATATTGTATAACGTACCAGTCGTATTATTTTTTACAGCCATTATAATATATCTGGCAACAGTCCTGCAGAATAGAATTTTGCGGTAATCGTCGGATTAATGATGTTTGGGCTGCACACGAAATACCATTACGTTGGTCGCGTGAAGATAAACGAATTTTGTCGAGACGGTCTCGCAGAAAAAAATATATATACTTTCGTCACTGCGTGTGTACTTACAGCGTAACCATTATTGTTATTTATTTAAATAAAAGGTTTTGTTCGATATTTGATTCGTCGTATCGCCTATGTACTACAGTTGATGTACCTAACTATATACTGTATTATTATATAGGTAAGTAATATTATAGTTTATGCGTTTTTAAATTAAACCGAGTACGTTATTCTAGCGATTTGCATATTTCGAAAATAATTTGTTTTTTAAACAAAATTTAGATTCTAAACAAGTTAGACAACAATTTAACATTGCATTATTCATTCGACGTTTTTTCGATATAAATTACCGAGCACACGACTGTAATAGAATAATAATTCGATAATTTCAATCAAAATATTTAAATTATCGAGTAGGTATAAATATTTTTAAATTATTGCACTCTCGGCGGCGTTCCTTTTCTTTGGCTCGCCGCGCCGCTGCAGTTCGACGGGCATTATACTAAATACATATGTATTATATATGTGTGTGTGTGTACCGTGTAACGATCGGTCATCGAAAACAGATGGAAGTGATACGATTTGTTTCTATTTCAAACTATATTATATATATATATATGTGCGCGCGCGTCGGGGTCGCGTCACTCCGGTCGGCCGCAATTACATAATAATATACCTATACACCTAACCTATATAATACGCAACGTGGGGGACCGTCGCGTCTCCCAGAAACTTTGCACTTAACACACAGCGGCGGTGCACGGTAAATCGTTTAAAAATACACCCGAGCAATATTAAACGAAAAAGGTACAGGCCGATGACGACGAGGTTCCATTAGCCTAATGGGTCCCGTCACTGACGAAAACATATGTATTATTGTTAAGCGAGCGTTAAGGGCGCTGTGGGGGGGGGGAGGAGCGGGGATGCTGCCAGTGCGCTGTGAATTGACACATACTCCGGAAAAGTTTTGCGTTCGTCTCGAACGGTGTTTAATAATAAAGTGAAGCGAGGAAACTTCGAGGGCGCGAAGCTGCAGGTCGTGTGTGCGTATGCGGCGGGTATGTGTTGGTTGATGGGGGGGGGGGGGGGTTGGCGGCGTTATTCTAGATTATATAGGTCTTAATCGCCGCCGCCCAACGTTCCGTTTTGAGTGCCACCGCATTATTCGATTATCGCCATAAGTTTCTCGACGTGTTTACCACCTCTATACCATAGGGTTTACCTAATAGGAAACCGTTAACAACCCACTCGCGAGTCACGGCGACTTCGCGGTGTTTGCAAGTCAATACCGCCGTACCGGATGCATAATGCCTCCCCCCCTCGACGCCGGGCGGAATCATTGCCGTCGTCGTTGTTGTTGTTGTTGTTGTTGATGATGTTGTCTTGGTTTAGGTCGTGTTGTTCGAGATGACGGCCTGCACGTGGATCTTGGTGCGACATAATATGACTGTTAATGGGATCACGGATACTTCGTTATACATAGGTACACGAATTCGTTGAGAAATCAACTCGGTAGTAAAAAAAAAAGTTATTCAAACCAACCGATGGGACAGGACTTATATACTTATTTTTTATTTTATTTTTTTGATTCGTTTGTAGTTAAAAAGGATATTACGAATGTATTTTGATAATATCTCAAATAATTTATCGTCCTACAAATTTCGAGTGACATGACGTTATTGCTGCAGTTAGTTATTGTATTATTTATGTTTGTTTGTATTTTTTTTTCGTCTTATCCGTAAATACAAAAGTCACAACGAAATAAATTTTGTTTCCTCTTTTTGTGTATCAAAAATAAAAATTACAAGACAAACTTATCATGTTCCCATTAATAACGCTGCTTTTCCAGGAAATAATAGCACGTTGAAAATTGTCGGAAGATGTATATTGCACTTTTATAATCGATTTAAAACTTACTAACGATGATGTAATTAGGTAGGTACCTACTTTAAAAGCTTCTTTTTTTATTTTAAATATGACGTTAATATTTATTCTCTGTAAAATATAATTTTATTTTAAGGAACTTAGCAAACGCTTTAATATCAATACCATCAAAATAATTTGTACAAAAATGATTAAAATTAAGTAAAAAATTAACTTATAAATTGTACAATAATTTAACAACGACAACCAATGTTTGTAATAATTATGGTATTATGGTATCATAAAATATAAAGTGTGTCTTCTGTAATATAATTTATACACTTAAAAAAAAAAACATTTTAAAAAGCTGCAGTCTGTTCACCTAAACTACACGGATTTGAATGACACATCAGTTAAAATGTTTCCGGTCATATTATTACATAGGTAATATGTATATTATACGTCGATGCAATAATAGTATGTAATGTGCCGAGATATTTGCATGAACAAAAGCAAACACAGACATTACATAATATAACGACTGCACATTGTACTTTTATAGAAATTGATAGGTAGGTGGTTGGTACTTTGCGTTTTTAAACTATAAAATCACACCGACTTACAGTGATAATATAATACGCGCAGTTTGTGTTACGATACACCGTAGGTAGGTACCTGTTGGTCGTTTGGAAATAATTACATTTTAAAGAAAATTTTTTACTTTTTCCGATTTTTTTTTGTTTTAGTCGTCTATCATTTACAATAATATGATATTTAATATGTTTAACCTTTAGCTCAAATACTTTTAAACGTATAGGTAGTAGGTTCCCGCTGTAATAGTAATGATGACTTTTTGAACGAAGATTTATAGGAGTTATTAATAACGTTCAAACATTATCTTTCGTGGCATTCGGATCAGTGACTGTTAGGTATTAAGATTTATATTTTTTGTTCGAAATAATATATCTCGAGATAACCCTCGTGCGTTGGTCCTCGGACACACGTCAATTAGTGTATCACACTGCTTTGTACAGTTACAAATCAACGTTATTAGACACACAAGTGTACAGGATACCCGTGTACAACGAAAGCAATTTGTCAGTCCTATTTTTATGCTTGAGCCATTTGACTAAGTCGAAATAGCTTATTAGACCCAAGAGAATTAATCACATCAAACGAAAAGTAATTGAACGACGTGGTGCGCGCGCGCGCTCACTGGTACTTTTGTAAATAAATTAATTTCAAGACTAATATAAATTAAACATTCAGTTTCTATGTGAAACGCGCTTCGTCGCAGTTGGTTTTATTTTTTGTTATTTCCTTCTATTTTTATTTTCTATTTTTTTTTTCCGTACTTATTTATTCAAGTGAATTATTGTTGTTGCTCTCGAGCAGAAATACGTTTTGATATCCCACCGAAAACCGTAATTATTTAATTAACTATGACAAGTCGAAATGGCGACGGTCTGCTGTTGCCGCCGTCGCTGCAGGACAAGACAAATGTGCACTTACATTCTATGAGCGGAAACGACGTGATTCGATTTCGCAACCTACAACAATGGTACACAACTAGTATCTGGGATGTAAAAAGAGATTTCCTCCGTAATATATTGGACGATTGCGGGGATCCTCTGTTTTTATTTATTTTGCAAAAAATATTCGACGGCAGGGCGTACACCGGAGACATTGTGGCGCACGATATTGGCGAGTGAGTATTTATTATTATTATCATAAATAACGTAAATGTAAAGTTAACTCGACTGCACATATTGTGCGTGCAGCAGTGTAGGTCTGTTTGGAGATAACTCGTCGTTCAGATAATTTGTTTTTTCTCCTATATAGTTATCGAAGTGGGTCCTCTGATGTGCTTCCGGCCGAAGACAGCGGGTCCTTATTAGATTTTACTGATGAGTTGAAACCTACGACGGACGACCACTCCAATTGGTTTGACGGATTGTCGAAACACGTTCGACTAGCAGTGTTTGTCAGTCCGTTGCTTGAACCCAAAGCCACGATATTCAGCTGCATCACGAATACAATATTATTTATATTTTAGGACTCATGTTACTGGGCGGAACGGGTGTTATAGCTGCCACTTGCGATCACCTCGATCGTTTGATCAAATCAAATGGAAATTCACCTAGTTTGCGAGACTTGATTGGCAAAAATACTACCGGTAATGAATTTTAAAATACGAAAAATTATTGTTTATTTCATATGTAATTGTCTAGATTTTTAATAATATTGTTAGGTGGTCTATTCGCTGATAAATGTGGGTTTCGCCTTTATTTCACGATTTAGTTTATGATTTATCATTTATGATAGCCAAATTAGCACAATAATAAATTATTATATGTATTATGATTTTGTATTAAACCTACTATGGACTTTTATGATCCATTTGCATGAGGACAGAAGAATCTTATGATATTCAAATAAAATGCGTGTTTATCATATTGTAATTTATAAATAATTGTTAATTTATCAATGCCTCAAATTAAAAGTCACCTTCTCAACTGGTTGTATTACACTTTAGGAGTACACGTTTCATACAAAATCGTATACTTTTGATATAGGAAAGAAGTATGAAGTCACTAGAAATTTCTAAGAATAATTAATAATATACTGTTCGAAAAATATTTGTCGGAAATTCAGTGCAACGCATTTAGTTAAATGGAAATGAGTAAGGCGAATAATTCCGTACAACTTCCATTTTCGCTGTGAAATGACAGTTGTAGTTGCTTGTATTTGAAGCTAATTTGTTGAAAATTGTATATTATTTTAGAACTGCAATATAATTAAAATATCTGAACGAAACAGTAAATTATAATTAAATAAAGAAATTTTCTTGGGAAAAGTCATTTTTAGTAGCAGTATAAAATATACCGAAGAAATAATACATATTGTTTTTTACGCCATCCAGTTGACGTTGTAGGTACTTAGTTTTCGATATTAATAACTAACAACTTTTATTTTGATAGTTGGATAAATTATATTATACATTCGTATCGTGCTGTTTATTTTAACGTAACATAACCTAATACATTTTAGACATCTCATTGTACATAATAACTTATAAGAAATATATGTTTATGTCACCCGCCTTTTAAGTATATTAGCTTGCCTAAAATAATTATATTAAATGTTAGACCTAATATCTTAATACGGTAGTATACGTTTGTTTTTTTTAGGTCTCTTTTCTATTACTTGATAGTTTAGGATAATTTAACTGATAACTATATAGTATAATTATTAAACGTACAACTATATTGTCACATTTTTGTCTCGCGTTAGGACTTAATAATCGTATCTAATACAAATTACGTCAAATGGTTTAGAAATTCAAAATTCAATTCTCACCATACACGACGACTTACTATTATTGAGGGATAGATTATCAGATTCCGAAAAAATACTATCAAAAACTAATTTAGGTGAGTCTAATATAACAGGTTATAGTCTCTAACATGTCTTGTTACGTAGTATGACACACAACCCTCTCTCATCAGGCAAAAATAAGGCCAAGATTACTGATGTGGTATACGGGGATTATATGGAACGCACAAACGAATGGAAAAACAAATTGGATTCATTCGAGCGGAAATACCACGCGATTCGTAGAACCACTGAACCCGACAGCGACTTGGTACGTATAGGGAAATCGAGAAAAATTGAGTATTAAGAGCACTTATATTGTACTCAGGCCCAAATACTTCCGGTTTGGCATGTTATTCCAGCTGGCGGGAAATTATCAAAAGATCCTAGATGTAAAGAAACGAACGCAACCCCAACGTCGACAAACGGGTAAATAAATACTGCATTGTGTATTTTTTATTTAGCATTATTGATGTATCAATATATTTCTAACATGGTAATCATCGGCTATCGTACCATAAGTCATAACTATAAGATCGTTTCAATTGTGATTATTAAAAATATATAGCCAATATAACTATAGGTGTGATGAATTAATGAAATATTAATATAATCAACCACGAATTGATCACTAATTTGTCGAAGTCCACTCACGTAGTCTTTTGTTCAATATTAATTTTGACTTCGGTTTATTTTCACTTCGGTATTCACAGTAAACTATACCTACTACCTTTACTTTGACGAAGTGTAAGCTAGTCATAATAAAAAGAAAAAAAAACGAGGGAAACTAAATTTATGAGCAAGTGAGCCAAAAATATGAATAATAGGTCTAGATTTATTTATTAGATTTCGATGCTTTTGAAATAACCTATTTGTTTTGCATAAAAGTTTTATAAAGAACGCCTTCAAAGTTTCGTGCATACTTGTCGGTGAAAATAAATTAATATTTATTACGCCAAGGTAAATTTATAATTAGTTGGTGAAACTGATATCACAAACAAATATTATTTATATTTAATGTAGTCTTTTGTACGTATGTCATTTCAACCAATGACAGGAACCACGTCAAAAGTACCTTGACAGAAAAGTTCCCCGAGACTTAACTCTATTTTTAACAAACTATTTACTAGTGTTTAATGAGACTGTCACTTACAGGAATGCCGAACATAATATACCATTGCGTTCAAGTCATACATTGGCTTCTGTAACGGAGTACAAAAAAGCAAGAAATCTCATTGACCTGCAAATTGACAGACGTTTAAAAATAGTAATCGTTTTAAATCACATTTTTAAAGTATAAACAAAATGAGCAAACCTTAAATCAGGTGTATAAGCCATAGTGAACATAATATAGGAATACATTTTAAATTATATTTATTCTTGATATTGATATAATATTTAATCATAATTATTTTTGAATGTGTTCAATTGACCATTGTACTGCAACTTCATTATTTCTCAAGTGTATAGTTAATAGATATTTTACCTAGTTATGATTTTTATTTACTTATGGTCAAATTTATGTATAACGTTTAAAGTATTTTATATTTTAATCCAATTTCGAAACAAAATAAGATGCTATTTAATATAACGGATGTAAAAAAAGTGTTCGAATAAAGATAAATAAATTGTATTTCTACATAACAATTAAAGAACAAATATGTAAACATTTATTATCCTTCATATATAATGTGTAAAATCTAAGGATAGTACCTAAATTTATTTTGTGAAATTAGTACGTTGAAAATAAATGTTTTACCTTCCTGTACTCTAAAACTTAATTACGACTAAATGTATCATTTTGAACATTTTTATTCCAAATTTTTTATCTAAATTGTTTTAAATCCAAACGTTTTTATTATTTTGTTTTATTATATCTATCATACAATACAGTCACTTTTGTTAAACCTTGGGTTAGTAAAATAATTGAAAACATTACAAATTATATTACAATAATCTTTATTTTAATTTTCAGCAGAAGACTAGGCAGTTAGATAATGAAACTGATCTAGGTATAAGAAAGAATTTTATGCTTAAAAAATATTTTAAAATAATAATTATTAACAATCTTCAACTGTCTTCTAATCCTATAGACGACTGTGACAATTTTGATCACCATGCGATACCATTTGATGATAATTGCCATACTAAAAAGGATGATACTACTAATGTGTATTGAAAAAAAAAATGATCTGAATTATCGAATGAGGCGCAACTTATCGACGATTTTTCCAAGGAAATCATACAGCCCCAGTGAATTCTAGCACTTTAAATTTAAGTGATAATATTATTATATTGGTTGTGTTATTTCGAAAAATAAATATATATATAACCGTTATAGGGTACCAATACAACGAGTTAAATCTTAAATTCGTAATTAAATAGTTGAATCTTATATTAACTACAACTCTGATGCAAAAAGTTATTTGATCAGTCATGTGACCTGCAGTATTAGTATAATCACTACCTACAGTAATTATAATATAGGCGGAACACAACGTAAAACGATTTTCTTGCATAAATCAACCGTGACTTATAAATCGTTAGTAACATAATATAATACGCATAGATTGCTGATTAATTTACAATGAAGTGTGTAACGGATTTGAAAAAAAATAAATAGTGACAAGACGAATTGTGTCCACTTCGTACTACACGCGTCGGTTGGTCGTACTCGGCACGTCAAGTCTATTAAAATAAAATATTGTAGTCAATATAAGCCATATAGATGCAAATCTATGATTGCAACCGGCGCCGATTTATTATAAATAATAGCATTTTGTAAAAAAACAATCTTCGTGGCTCTGGTATCGATCGTATAAAATACGAATTAAAAATGTAATGTTACGTCTTTTTATTTTAACTGTTCGACGTGTCTCAACGTTAACATGTTAATTATTATCATCGTTATTTAAGATTTCAATGAAACGATAGCGGCTAGCTGGGCACGCCACTGAATTGACAACATTTACCTTTAAGATTTAATAGATAATAATACTACATAAAGGTACACGCACTGACAACGGTTTGAGTAAACATTGCAGAAATTATGTCCAGCTAGTAATCAGTATAGGTACTATATTATTATAACAATTGACTAACACGTTTGCTCAATGATTTCTAATAGAAATGTTCCATTGTTTCCCTTGAAACTTGGCTTAAACTTAAATTTATTATTGAAACTTGTCGAGTTTTCAGTTGGAAATCGATTTTCAATATTGTTATTCACCCGGGATATTTAATTTTTTAATACTGCAAACTCGCCCGTTTGAATATAACAAAATAATATTATGTGACTTCCACATCACGTTTCATTTGAGTGTGCAAATTAATATATGAAGAAATATAAATTAAATTCTTCTTATAAAGCGCGTTCACGTTTCGTCTCCCATTCTTTTTTTTCAAAAAGACACTGAGAGCAATAATTAAACGTGTAAAAATGTCGAGACTTTTCATTGCTTTTAATATTATTTTTTAGTAATTTTGTTTTTCACTATATATTCTTACGTAGTTGATAAAATTCCAACTACATATTATAATATTAATTTTAATATATATATTTTTTTTAATTGAAATCGTGCCAAAATTTGTTAAATCTTAAACGATGATATTTAATAAATTATATGTATTTTTTTTAACTATCGTAAATAAATTTTATAACGTTTTACACAAAAACCGTAGAGGCGTAGACATAGCTACATATTTTGTTCCGCGTGCCGTATAAAAATATATATAAATAATATGGAATATGCGAAATTAATAGACACTATTTATTACATTTTGTACTTTATGCAGGCACCACACGAGCTCGTCGATGACGCTTATAGGATTACAAGATGTTTCATAGATCTACGGTTACGTTTCCTTCGAATTTCGAATAAAGATATAAAAAAAATGTATATATATATATAATATATTATATTATAAATATCCGTTTGACCGCGAAACCAGAATATTTCATGGAAAGTATCTCATAATATTATAATGCACGTCAAAATAAAATTATGTTAAACCGATGTTTTTTCAGACAACAATAAATATCATTATCGTGCTTGCGATTCGCCAAAACGCGGTTTTTACCTAATGTAATATTTATACAGAAATTATATTTTATCAGTTAATGTTATTATTTATTAATTTGTTTATTATTCATAAACGGGTAGGTATGATGCCCAATAATACAGTTCAACACAAAACACATACTATAGAATTGACAATAGACTGCAATAGACTTAACATGATAAAAAAAAAAAACAATTATTTGTATAATTAACAAATACGATCGAGTTGAATGTCAAGTACAATTATTCTTAATAATTGTTTTGTTACAAACCGAACAAAGTAAGATGCTCATCGGCCAGACGTATAATCCGATCAATTGGATTATTTTCATCATAATGATATTAGTGTTATGAAAAGAAATGACAATGATGAAAATATAATATAGAGGAAAGAGCAGGAACTGTTAAAGCTAATTCGAGAAAGGATACAATAAAGAACATCAATACGTCGAGTATCGTTAATACCAAGTTGGTATAAATTTCGTTCATCTGCTATGAAATAAGTCTAAGCCGATTGGTAGTTAGGTATATGCAGGTATAGGTAAAAACGTGATGGGGATATATTTTAATTTTTACAATAAAATCGTCGGAATAAAAAAAAATAAATTGCTCGGAGCGATCTTTAAATGAGAGAAGGATATTTCCGTAAACGGATCCCAATAAGACCAGATACATAGGTACAATATATTATCAAGGCCTGGACACTTATTGGTATTATCAATACCTGTATATTTAAAAGAAGGAAAAATCGTATCATTTGACATTTGTTGTTGTGATAAGATTGTTCCGTTGTCCGTTCATGGTTCAAAATTAACTGAACAAGTGTAATACTATAACGTATTACTGATTCTCTAACTAGTAGAGTTATTAAGTTAATTAGAAGACTAATTAACTAATTAAGTTCTAAAATTTAAAAAACCTAACTTCTATCAACTAGTTTTAAATGCCAACCTTGAATTCATATCCTATATTGATATACGGCAATTTATTGCAATAATAATTATTTATATTATTTGAGTACAGAAGTATATTAATATTTAACTGAAGTGGAATATTTCACAAAATAAAATAAAATTTGTATAGGCTCCTACAAATAAAAAAACAAGTCTTTCGAAAATGCACACTAAATTTATTATTGAATAAAAGGTCACAGTGACATTTCCTTCTTTTAAATAGTGACTGATTTAAATTTTTCCCTATGTTGGTAATGCTTGGTAATGCCCACTGCGATTTTTATATTCTATGATATTATTATGCAACAAGGTAATATTATTACGATAAATTATCGGTATGATAATAATACTAATAATACTCGACTTTAATACGGTGTGCGATGTGCTCGCTGTTGGAGTCAATCGGCCAATATCCCAAAAATCGAATGGGAACGTCTTCGCGAACGTTTATGATACTATAGGTATTACGACAATATTCAAATGTAACAATCTCATATTTTATAAATAGCCGGACACAAAAACTGCTCGACGTTTTATTTATATATTAAATTTTTTTTTTCCAATCCGAATCCTCGCTTTCCCGTGGGACCCGACCGCGCGGTAGAACAAAAAAAAAAAAAAACGAGGAAAACACATTCAATGTACCGTACACACATGCATTTGTGTGTGCACTAAACACATTTATATATTTATAAATGTATATATATGGCCAATGCGTATAATACGTTATAGTATAATATCGAAAGAGAGCCGCAGCAGCGCGCATACATTATAATATACGTTTACCCGAATTAACCTATATATATATATATAAGCCAGACATCATTCGGCCGAACAGCACAATATATAATATTATTAAATGTATGATATATATTATATATGTATATACATATACACGTGTGTACATAATATAATACAACAACGGATCGAGCTCGGCGTTTCACCTATTTTGCATATTATACTGAATTAAAACTAATAAATCATAGGTACGCGGCATCGATGTTATAATTATAATAACATTAATATTATGTGAGCAGAGCCGGGGCCCCACTGAGGCTGCAGTATAAGTATAATAATAATATTATTATCTGTGTCATACGAGATGTATATTATTATTATTATTATTCCATTTGTATATGCCCACGGAACCAGAAGATGTCGTCGTCGTCGTCGCCGCCGTGGGAAATATCACGTCCAGCGTATATAGAGCAGTATTACAGAGCATAATATACGTCGTGAAAACCGAATGGAAAAACGAAAGGGGAGTGACACATGTTTGGGCCCTCAGGCATTTTATTTTTAAATTGATTATTTTGATTTACATTTTTGCTTACATATTTGTGTAGAATTGTAGCACGGCCAGCCACTGCCCACTCGCGTAGAAACGTCGTCGTCGTTTAGACCCGAATGTAAGGACATTCGGTAAACATATCAGGTACTATGATTATTATTAAATCGAAAAACGGTCCAACAAAATATATTTTATAACCAATTTAAATTTCAAAAGATTTATCCATCTCATTTAAGCAAGCATATTGTGACGGAGATGTAAAGTTAAGATATATACAACTTAAATAACAGCAATTTATTACCCACATTATGGTTTTAACATGATTTTACTGCATACCGACTTCCAAGAGAGGAAAAAGGAATACAAATGAAAATAATAATATACTGTTATAATATTATCGAATAATGGGTTTTGCTCAGTGTGTAAACAATATAAGTAGGTAAATTAATCTCGTCACCAAAAGAAGCTTTAACCTTTTCCAATCAAAAGCCGACATTTTACAAAATCATCCTCACCCAACATCCAACATCATAAAATTCATAAACGCCGCCAAACTTCAATCTTAAAGTTAACAAACCTCTACCTACAAAAAGCAAGCAATGTGTAATTCTTGAATGTATAACATTTTTTATAATAGCATACCCAGGTAAGTAGCATACCCAAACATAATTTATTTTAAGAAATATTTTTGAATATTATCCAAATGCGATTTTCCCGACAATTTTACGTAGATACACAAAAATAAAAATAAATGTGAATTATGCACAAATATGAAAATGTATATTTTGTATTTATTTTCGCCATTTTATAAAACAAATTTATAACCTACCTAGAATAATCTACGATCACTACAAAAAAAACATGCAAATGCTAGAAGTCCCAAATCCTACATAAAATGTGTTATGAAAGTTATGAATTAATAGTTATATTATTCCATTCTAGGGGGATGAGGGGGGGTACCGGGCCTCGAATATAGTCGTGTCGTATCTTTATGATAATATACGAAATATCAAAAAGTGGACGAATAAAATATAAAATAAAAACAACTCTTAGTAAACGTCAGCGGAGCGTGTCGGAAAACACTCGAAAAAAAATAAACTCGATTCCGCGGAGGAAAAATGGAACTAGCGATAGACGTAGATACTGTCTAAAAAATAAAAGTACCTACGCAACTGCAGTGTGCGTGTGTCCCGATGAATAAAACATACGTATTAAGACGTAGGTATACCGCTCAAACATAAGTGATCGAATGAAAACTTTGCAGTGCGCCCTCCGTCTTGGCGTGTTTTCGAAATAAAACGAATAATATTCCCATAACAGAAAATATGATTATAAAAAAATATAATATTATATAATATGATATATTGTATCGACCTAGTTTTCTTTTGTATTAATAGTATACCTCGCACACTTGCCGCCTCGCAGATATTCGCGATGTGATGCGAGCATACCAGCTCTATCGCATATTATAATATTACTATAATATTATCATGCCGATTTGTTATTTAAACGTAATAGAGTATATAAATATACCTACTGCGCAACGAGTGCGAATATTTATAACATGATATAATTCACTTGTTATTATAATATTTTCCAGTAACAATATTATACGTGTATGAGCTGGTTCGATGGCGTACATATATTATTATAATATACTATTGAATCGTACATAAGGTATAAGAAAGATTACGATTTCCTCCTATAGTATAGAGCAGTGTTATTGCGCAAGTGCACAAGCCGCAGTTCTCATATTATACATGAGAATTATATACGCTTAGAGATTTTATATAGATACACACACGAGTTTTTAAGTATGACAAATTAATATTATTTCCGATTACGTCTGAACGGTATACACGCGTGTACACCTCCTACCTACCTATCTAAATAATGTGCGACGGATGGTTATGTATAAATTGTGCCGCGTCAAAAAATTTCAAAATTATCTTTGCCCGCGTACTCGAATTCTAACGAAATCTAAAAACGTGTTGAATAATCGCCACGCGTCACGTTACCGTCTGTGACCTAACCTAAGCTAACCAAACTGCTAATCTGGTATACCGCGGCTGTATGGTAATATTGTGACGCGTTTTCTGGCTACGAGCGCTACTGCACGTCTACCGTATAGTAATACGAATGGCTTCGAACAGGCGAGTGGTCATTTTTTTTGTTTTTTCTTTTACTTCTATATCATAGTCGGTATACAGAAATAATATTGTGATTATTATATACTACACTTATTTTCAGTACACCTTAGTAGTTTTTCCACATCGATTTCACACTGCACACCGTCGTCAGCAATAAGTGTTAGAATTTTCCCGTTTTCAATTTTATTACAATTGTATGACTCCCTAAAGCAACGTACGACTCGCTTGTGCACTACCGTCGGGCCTGAGTGCACCTCATACCACACAAGAAAAACTGAATATTAATGTATCGTACAGTGTATTTAACCTATACGCACATATTATATCTAATATAATATATATAATATTATATACGCATATTATGTACGATATACGCATTGTGTGTAGCAGGTTTACCGTACGTGAGCCATTATTCATGCGCTATATAGGCGGGTCGGTTCAGGGGGAGAGAAACGCCATTTGTAACAGTCACAACAGGTTTCTAATTAATTAACGTTATACTAAATACCTACGCAGCGGTCGGTTTCTTTGCAGGATTTTGTTTTTTTTTTTTATCATTATTTTCAGTGATTATATCAATAAAATGCTACTCTTGCGGGTACGACTGAAAAATATGTACAGAGCGATTAATAACGTCGGAGTACTATGTATTATCGTTTAAAATATTATGCGTTATTATATTTTCAGATGGCCGGACGCGCGTTGGTTTCGGGCGGTAATATAGTATATAATACAAGACGCCTGTTGTTGTGTTGCAGATATCATGTTAGATGTACCTAATACGTGTCGTAATGTACCTATGTACTATATATTATAATATTATATTATAACGCCATTGAGTATAAATATAATATATTCAATAATAATATACATCACAATATATATAAATGTGTACTTGCAGGTCGTTAAGGCTTAGTCTCATAAAAAACAAATGATAATAATAAACAATAATAATATGATAAGCAAGATAAACAATAATAATCTAACATGTACCTATAGGTTCAGTGGTTGGAAACATCGCTCTATATTTTTTGGAGCGATACAACAGGTGCCGCTTCGTTTTCATTGTAGCGTTTAAAGCAAGATAGCCATGCATTTTCATCGCAAATGCTGCCATACTTCAAACGCGTTACTTTTGACAAGCGTTTGCACTTTAACTTTTGGTAATAAAATGTTTTATTTTATCCCATCGTCACTAGAATACCTAAAACAAGTAGTACGGATAGTGTAGTGGTGCCCTAAATTTGCATAAAAGTATAACGATGATGGTATAGAGTAGATTTTGAAGTGTACGATTACTGAAATATAATAATATGTACAGAGCGATCAATTACGTAGACATGTGTGATGTATCGTTTAAAATATGTTTTAGCAATATGAGTGTTTTGAAGGTGGACATCAGTTAATCTTGAACGATACTTATTCGATAAAAACGTAATTTTGGAGAACGATGTGGAGCCAAAATACATCCAAACACAACATGAAAATATATCGAATATTCATATTATGTGCAGAAATCCATAACATTCAAAATAATATTCTTGGAGTTATTTCCACTCCACGGACCTCTTCTATATAGAGTCTACCTATATTAGAATATCACGCACGGGATACGTCGTCGTGGGAATAATATTACGAAATGCATATGACATTATCGTACGATATAAAATATATTATTATTGTTAATTTAATCCGGCGGCGCATTATAATAATAATAATAATATGACGTATCGCGTGCGCCATCTTCGTACCCACCGCCACAACATATAATTCATAATAAATAATAATATTATAGACACGCGGTGGCGAAGTCCCGCGACCTACGCGGTAGTTGCCTATACGAAACCATAATGTATATAATATATAGGACACGGGTATGTTATATTATTATATACGACGATATTATAATAATAAAATATATTATATTTTAATATACCGAAGAAACGGCAATGGTAGTAGTCGTCGTCGTTGAGACGGAAGCGGTACATGTTTCCGTCAACGTGCGCGGTCGATCGCGTTTTATTTATTTGGTTTTTTCCTCTCTTTTAATTGAAAGACCACCACTGGGCTTGAGCGCTCCCTGCCGCTACACAGACTTGTACGTCCGACGACCACATCAAACGCACATATAATATGCTTTTATACCACGGGCGACCTACAGAATATTATCTCTATATACATGTGTATTGTGTGTGTGTGTGTATGTACCTCGGTACGTCTCTTGTACCGCCGCGGGTATATAATATACGAATCGAACGAAGAGACAGTAAACGTCGTCGTCGTCGCAGTTGTCGTCGTCGTTTCTACCGCGGGTGTTTGTTTGCCGTTTTTTTCTTCTTATCCTTATCAGATCGAAATGAAAAAGGACTGAAAAATAAAAATAAAAACGAGAATAATGCACCCGCCGGCGTGGCGGATGGCGGGGGCGGTTGTGTGTCGAAAACGAGAATAAAAGAAGAAATCATTAAAATAAAAAGATATAAATATACAGAGAGAGAGAGAGAGAGAGAGAGAGAGAGAGAGAGAGAGCAAAATCATGCATATTTTATGGTTCATTGCAACGCTTTATAGCGACAGACCGTGAGCTGCCGTTGCCGTTGCTCTTGCCGCCCGCGCCGCCGCCGCTGCTCCCGAGACTTGGGTTGCGACTGTTGAGGCGGCGGCGAGCGGTAAGTCATGGATGAGTCCCACGATTGGCTTGTTTCGATTGCGATTACATTAGAAAAGGAAAACGAAACAAAAAAAAACGACAAAAAAACGTGACTCCGTTTTTGTCATAAAATACGATATATGCGTATGTATAATGTCTCGTCGTCCTCCGCGATACTTGTGCGCGCATTGTTTTCTCTGTGCAGGCCGCGGCCCGCGTGTAATAGCTATCTCGTATGTGCGTATAATGTGTAGGTACCTATATCTACCCATACCTACACACACATATATATATATATATATATATACAATATATGCCTATACGCCTCTCTATGCGCGTATTGCAGATACCCTTTACCCGGTCGACGGTACGAAACAATATATAATATACACACACCCGTCTACGCGTATGCGTGTATAATATACAGCATGTGTGTTTATAGGTAAACGCATAACTCGCGGTCGTGGCCCGAAAGAGTTATTATATTTCTGCACACGCACACACACGCTCGCGAGCCGGTCACAATGGCACTCGGGCGCGTTCCATACCGCAACAGCGGTAGCGGTTTATATATCATTATCGCCCGAGACTATTGGCCTCCGCTCCGGCGCAGCAGCAGCAGCAGCAGCAGCCGTTAGATAACCTTTGGGCTGCGCGGGTTCGAGTTGGCGCGTTGATGTGTCAATAAGCTGTTAGAGAGCTCGCACGACTATAATATCTCTCTCTCTCTCTCCTTCTTCCGCCTCCATATGATATTATTGTTGTATACGCGGCTGTTCCTTCTTCTTTTCGCACTCCTCCGCGGTATTATAATATTATTGTTGCTGTATTATTACTATTATATTATTACTGTACCGCCGTCGCGCCGACGACGCCGAGCGAAGAGGTGTCGCGTGCACTCGCCGCGCTATATTATTGTTCGCGCACGCTGATTTATCGCGAAGACGCCACGCCCATATATGTGTATATTATTACATTATACGTGTTGAAGACAGTCGCCGTCACGACGTATATGGGTACTATACAGCCAGAACCCATATATCCATATTTTTATAATATATTCGCGCGTATAATATAGCCGCTTCCGCTGCAGCTGCAGATACTCGACGTGATATTATTATTGTGCGCGACTTTCGGGGGAAAAAACGCACGCGATCCCTATGCCCACACTACCGAAAGTCGAAAGCTATAGAGTATTGGGTCGCGGTCGTCGAGCGAGAGGACTTGGAGCGACCGAGCACCACCACCCTCCTCCCACACACTGCAATACGTACTTATTTAGTCTGCAGCCGAAATTGTGTGTACGTGCCGCGATGATGGGTTTAGGACGACCTCGTCACGTACGGTCCGTCAGATTTGCAGGTAAAGTCAAAGATATTTTCAGATATGGACCGTGAAGGGTCTACGTTTTCCGACCTTCGCTATACCCCCAAGACCGCGGTTAAGAGAGAAGCAGTAAAACTTTATATACCAAATTCGGTAAATAGCTAAAGAGTAATGCGTGTGAACCGTACATAGTGATAATATATGCTCAAGTGAAAGCCGTGCTTATACTCGAAAATATGTAGAGCACCCAGCACATGTTCGTCTCTGCGGGTATGTGCACGAAAACTCTTGTAGCGAAACGTTAATATGGGTAGAGCGAAACTTCTGTTTACGAACCTCGCTTCATAGGGGACACACTATCAAAAAAGTACACTTTTGATTTCCCGGACGCATGAGTGTTCGTAGTAAAATACCCCTCCTAATAGCAGGGGAATTTGCATATGGTGTCCGATATAGAGAGGAGATTTCATTGTACAATTTGTTTTCTACAGTAGAATATTATTATTCTCAAAATTATTTTTTTAAATATTTTAATCGGAATATAGTCATCACTTAGTTATTTTATACTCTATGACTATTTATTTTCAGATTACTTTTGTAGTTGTGTACATTATAACCAAAGTAATAGCACCCTTATAATAATTGTGTTCCGTAGTGATATTGGCAAAGTTATCAAGGTGAACATTAAATCCGATGTAATAAAACGAGAGAAACTTCAACTGAGAAATGTATGTCAATATAAATCGAGTTATAACGAATCAACTTTATATTATGCAGTATCGTTAAAATATAAAACGTAAACATAACCGTACGTTTGCTATAAACTCCGAACTCAAATTAAAATTAAATTACTACAAAATTAATAATGCCTTGGGTACAATAATAAAAAGATAACAAAAGTGCTGTAAAATCATAAATGCGATATTTTTTCGAGAACCGAAACATCGATAGTTTTAGGATTAAGTCGAACCATGATATTTTCCACACATAGCTATTATAGTCATAATAAAAAATCAAAAATTTGTTTTGACGTTTACATACATATTTAGTTTCTATATATTACTATGTACCTGATACATATTACCTATAAACACAATAAATTAAAAAAAGTTTGAATGCGATTAGTATACGTATAGACATACGTATTAGTCAAGTACCTTAGCCACCTTTCCGCATTGAAATCTCCATTTTAGGGTTAGTTTTGTGATTTTAATACATGTTTTAGTTATATCTATCTAATTTTTATATTTTTTTTAAAAATAAATACTTTATTAATATATTATAACAATTTTTTATGGTTAAAACGATCTAAATACATTTGCTATTGTAGCATATTTTAAACGTTAAATTAGTATTTACACGTGAAAAAATCATAAATAACGTACACGTATACTATATGTATTATAATAATAATATGCGTATATAATAATTTCATGTATACTGCGCTCGTATATTATCTTGTGGCAACATCAAATTCATAATAATAATAATAATAATAATAATAAAAACGGTGGCGATATTGTGGTTCGAAAATCCTAACGAGGATGCATTATTGTCGGAAAGCTCATAAAACACTGCGAAATTTAATAACCAAACGTATTATAATAATATCATATTCATATAATAATAATATGATGCTATATATTACGATTATACTGCGCTATAGTCTCTACAAACCCGACCGCCCAGACTTATGACATTGCAAGTGTATGTTCGTATATAATCTTTCGCGATACGCTAACAGTCCGAAATGCGAATATTATTACGATTACGAATGTAACGTATAATAATGTATGTGTAACTGGATTATTAATCTGCAGCCCGTGCCGGTATGAAAAGTTTAGAGCTACTGTAATGACCCGCAGTCGGTGGTCGAATGAATGAAACGCTCGTGTTATGATATTGCTGCAGCGAGGTATAGTCTGCAGCCCGTCTGATTGCAGTTTGATTGCATTTCGATTCAAATGTTAAACGTTATATAACGCTCAAGTTTTAATGAGACTCAAGTTTTAAGATTGCGAAAGTACCTATACATAATAATGTTTAGGTACAACTACAGATCTCAACGAACGTTTTATGTTTACACGGTGTATCAGCTAAAGGATTTGACAGTTTAAATAGCAATCTAAATGAGCAATTCACTGTGAAATCCTATATACCGATACATCCTATAAGTACGCCAGCGTGTAAATACATATACGACGTGATTTCACAATATCCGATTGGAAAAAAATACATGTAGGTATACACAATACTACAGTAATATTTATACGTATATAAACCTAGTTCCCGCTTAATGTAGGTTAGGTACATCGAGTTATAATAATATTATCATCACCGAAAGCCGCAGTTGATATACCCTGGGAAAACGTCCTACGACACGCCGTGATGTCATGTTAATATTTATGACGACTGTGTAATAATAACAATATTATATATTACAGATGATGATTTACCGGCGCAATATAATATTATTATACTGCCTTGGCCTAAAGACGTGTATATGCGAGAAGCATTGCGGTCGCCAGTCGTGAAATTTTAAATAATATATAATAATAATAATAATAATAATAATAATATGTGGATTCGATATTATATAGATCGATATTATTATTGTGTAGTGGTAGAGTGCGTATTTATATATTATTATGTATATTATGTTTATAAACACGACTCGTGATGCCTGCAGAGACGTCTTTGGCGTTATATACGAACATTGCGTAGTAAATATAATAATCATCAAACGCTCACTGTCTGGTACCTACGTAATATAATATTATAAACAATACGACGGAACAATGCAAATAATAATATAACATACACATAATAATAATAATAATAATAATAATAACACAATACGATATACGCAATACCCGTCGGATCGGCCGTCGGTCGGTGTGCGGGAGATCGCTTTCGGAAAGATGCCGCGATTCTCGGAAGACAATAATATTGTACAAGTCCGTTTCACGACGTAAAATATAATCGTTTCGCGTCAGCTGACTTCGAGAAAATTGGTTTTCATCGCGGCGGCGCAAACTCGATTTTCGACTATTGGCGGCGGCGATATTTACCACCGGCTCGAGTATAATATTATCTCGTCCAATATCGCCGCGGCACGGACACTATAAATTAGTGGCGAGCTGAAGGCTTTCGAATCGATGTGTAATTGGAAAACGTAATTGGACGAGTCGTCCGTCCGTCTGTCTGGCGGCGAAATTTTGAATTTCAAACACACGCGTACGTTGAATTTTGTTGTCAAGTCCAAACGCTCTTGTGCTGCACGTTGTATTATTATGAACTAACCTGACCTACACACGAGCACAGTTGTTTTTTGTCCTTTCGGATCGCATTCGCAACACCGCGGCAGTTTATAAGAGTGAAAAACAGCCAACTTTAAGCATTGTCCCGAACAGGAGAATTCAAGCAAGACAAATGCGATAACATTTCGTAAATCACCGTGTCATATATTATATATGTATGTACATAATAAAGATATATAGGTATATGGTGATATACAATGTCTGCCTGTTTGTATTGTTTTGTATCGCGTATTGTGTTTCGTCCTGATTTTAGTGCTAATATCGTTAATGTCTGTTTTGAGAATCTTCATTGTCTTCCGTAACACGCTGGTCGTAGTAGTCGACTAACGCGGTATAAGCACACAATAATAATATATTAATATTATCGGTCGAGGAATTTCATTTGAAATTTAAATATCGAAATAGTAGGTATTGGTTCAAATATATTTCAGGTTTTTTGTCCATCAGGTTTCGAATATAAGCGATTCCGATGTGTGAACAAACGAATATAAAAAAATCAAAAATAAATCCAATATAAATTATTTCAACTTGAAAATTAATCGCTTTAAATTCTTTTAAATATATATCGGTGTTCGGATTGAATAATGTTAAATCACGATGTACCTATCATCTAGAACGTACGGTACAATGATAATAATAATAATAATATTATGATTTTTACGGTTCAGCGTGTGCTGTTAAACATTTTTTTTTTGTCCAAGCTTGGACTTCTGATATTTGTAAGAAAACCGATTTGCTCTACCGACGATTTAACCTACTAATAGACTGACTATTGTATAATTCAAACAAAAATACATATTTTATACAAAATTAATGATTGTTATAAATTTGCGAGTACCTACAGTTTGTAAAATAAGTTTATAATAATTGTGCGACTATTAAGTATTGTACAGCAGGCACGTTGTTACGACAAAATGGTATAATACAATAGCATATACGACTTTGAATGCCATGACGTGATTTTAGATAAATGATGTATAAATGACGTGGCAACTCGATATAATATTATTTTGACTAATAATTATAATAATAATAACACTGACCTTGATTGAAAATTCTACTCTGCGGTAGGACACAGTATCGAACGGTTTTGCCGTATTCCACGCTTATTTGCCTAATGACCCGGAGAATTATAATAATGCTTTTTGGTTCGCGTTCAAGAGGATGATGATAATAATAATAATAGCTAAATCAAGGGAGCTCTTACGCAACATCCCATTTTTGTGGGAGTATAATAAAATTCCCGAACATCATCAGTGAATCACTCTTGATACTCGCCCTAAATCTATTCGACGTCTTCGTTTATAGTACCGCGGCCTGTTTATATTGATATAAAATAATATATAAGCTCGCTTCATGAATATCAATTCGGTTCGGAATACCTTTGCAATATCATTAGCCGGATTCCGAGAAAACGGTTTCTTTGAAAACAATAATATGCGGTACTGGATACGTATTATTCTATACGTTTATTTTTTTTATTTTTTTTTTTGAAATCTGAATTTCAAAAAAATTCTCGAATCCTTAATAGTTATTTTTACAAGCCATTATGTTTTCTGTTATTGCTCTTGTTATTGGTATTTCAGTATTGTGACAATGGACCGAATAAATCTACATACATACGAGTTTCTAACACCCATCGCATTACCTATATGAAAAAGTATCGACTTTTTGAAAATAATTTTTAACATGATATTTAAATTTTTCACAAAATACCATATTGATGGAGGAGAAAAAGTTTGTCATATCATTTTTATCGTCGTTATTTTTACGTTTTTACGTTTATGAATAACTTTATACATTTTTAATTTCATTTCATAGAACATTTTCCTGGAAATTTCGATGAATGAAAATTAAATTTCAAACGATTAGTTAATTATTTATAAAGATTTTAAGTTGAGAACATTTTGCAGTGTACTCCGATGTCACCTTACTCCGCTCATCTGAACTTTAAGCAAACTTATAATATTATAGCATTTCGTTTGATATTCGATTTTTCTAAATCAAATTTCTCAGAAAAATATTCCTTTTGGAATATGATATTAAATATTCGTGTTATCGTCGTATACATAATAAAACAAAATAACCGATAAAATAAAATATAGTATTTTGTAATGAATTTAATTTATATGAAAAAATTATTTTCAAAAACGTTTGAAACAGTTATTGATATACCTAGTGAGTGTTTAATGCTAAAACAATATCAATCATCCGTATACCTAACTACAACGATAGAAGTATAAAATAACGCATAGTTCTGAACATCTGAGCTTCGGTTACCCCTATGATGTACTAAATTTCGTAAGAATTTACCGACCTACATACAAACATTTAGAATTGTATAATATTGTCTATTCTTATAATCTATATTATGTTCATTGTTTTTTTTCTCTATAATTATAATCTTGGAAATGATTCCTCAATAATTGTAGTTAAACTAAGATTCCTGTAACGAAGGCAGTTTAAGAGAAAAAAAAAACACACACACACACACACCATCAACCTCGAAGAAGCGTTGGAAAGGAATATTTTCTAAATACTATCCACCGGCGA
>JANEHU010003064.1:0-15094 GCA_027563435.1 Nasonovia ribisnigri | reverse complement strand
ATCTTATAATTTATAATACTATATCGTTTGTATTCAAGTTAGCCATATGTCCCAAGTAACCAGTTTTACGGTAACCACTATAACATACTTTTAAGTATCTATTTACTAAGCATATTAGCTTTTAATTATGTACCTATTCAGTGGTAAAATTAATATGGTCTATGTGGGTGGTTTTTGGGTACTCAATATGTAAGTGTAAAACAATTTTTTAATAATAGTAATACTTATGTTTATTATACATTGCTGGTGGGTGGGTGGTGGGTCAACTTTAGGTGTCTAATGGATTATTTTATGTTTGTTTCGCCACTGTACCTATTTGTCAACTGCTTCAATTATCCATTTTTACTTAACTATTTTAGTTATCATTCAATTCACAAATGTAAGTACATACCTTTTAACTTATTACATAATACCTAGTTGTTGACTAATATATTATTTAATATATATTATTTAAACGATAGTCGATGAGAATGTGTTGGTAAAGAATGGGAAACTTTTAAAGTATATTAATATATTGTAGGTAAAAATTTTATATATTTATTTTTATGTGAAAATTAATTTAACCTACTTTTCTAGGTCTTCTATAATAGTAAAATAAATAACTGTAATAGGTATGAATAAATCTAACTATATAATATATCCAATACAGGGACCCCTTTAGTCACCTACTATACAGCAGAGCAGTAGATACCTACTTCACCACTTTCAAAAAAAAATCTAATATAACCATTGGATGGGTACCGTAAACAATATTTTTCTAAAGAAAAGGTGGACAAGTGTGTATCGCTTTGTAATTTTTTTTTGTTTGAAGTAGAAAACCTTAAGAGTTATATCTTGTATAAATTTTTCAAATTTTAGCTTTGAAAAGAAAAAGGTGGGTAAGTGGATGTCGCTCTGCTGTACAGTAGGTTACAAGTGGGTCACTGTAATGTGTGGTGTTAAATTTTAATTCAATGATATAATATCATTGTATAAGAAAAACGATTCTGAGCGAAAACGGTCTGTCAGCCTATGATATTACCAAGTATATTTGATGATATAATTGTGAATAAAGTAATTTATATAAAACCTATTTACGTTGAACCTTGTTTTAAATTTTCAATCCTTAGCTATAAAAGTTGAACTAATATAAATTTTTAACTACAAAATAATTATTAAATTTTAAATGTGATAAATGTTGTCAAATTTGAACTTTAAATGGTTATGAAAAAAAATTGTGCCTATGTATTTTAATTTTTTTTCAACTGCCATTTTAACAATAAATCAGGAGCCTTGCATCACATTTTCACACTTTTTTACCCAACAAATAACATTTGATTGATATTTGTAGAAAAAAAAAACTAAAAAAATTGAAAACTGACAATGTCCGTAAACAGCTCCGTAAAAAAAGTCAAATTATTTTCAAAATTTTACCGTGTATAGAAAATGCTAATATAAACATTCAGTGAAATTTTCAAGTATCTACAGTCATTCGTTTTTAAATTACAACAAAATAAGAAAATCGTTACATGAGAAATCCAATGAATATCATATGTTGTAAAAATATGAATTTCAAACGCTCATAAAAATTTAATTTGACTTTCTTGTAGACTTTTTTTTTTGATAAAGGTAGAAAAACTTATGAGGAATCTTGTATTAAATTTTCATTTTCAGATTTAAAAAGAAAAATTTTTTTGAATTCTCAACTCAAAATAATTTGCTAATTTTCGTGATTTTTCCGTATTTTGTCAAGATTTGAACTTTAAATGCTTATAAATAAAAACTGTGACTAACGATTTTTGATTTTTTTCATCTGCCTTTGAAACAATATACTAGGAGCCTTCTATTAAATTTTCAAGCTTTTTTAACCAACAAATAAAATTTTATTGATATTTATAGAAAAAAAAAAACTAAAAAAATTGAAAACTGACAATGTCAGTAAACAGTTCAAAAAGTGTCAAATTTTTTCAAAATTTTATCGTGTATAGAAAATGCAAATATAAACAACCAGTGAAAATGGCATGCATATAATATGGTCATTTATTTTAGAGTTACACCAAAAACCAAAATCAATTTTGTTAAAAATTGTTACTGTCCTAAAAGGTGATGACAGACACAAAAATAAAAAAAAAAATAAAAAAAAAACACACATTGTAAAATCAATACATTCATCGCTTCGCTCAGAATCTAAAATTACTCTGTATTTCTAACTACAAAATTAATTGGAAACTTTAATAACTACCAACTAGATTCACTTTCCTACCAGTTAATACTATGATGAAGTAGAAAACTTAAAAAGCAAAAAATTATTCTTATTCACTCCGCTCATCATATGGTGGTTAGTTATTGGTTGTAATGTTTTATTTATTGGTTATTTTTTTATAATTAGATTGTATTCTAAACAATTCTACCTAACAGGAAATATCGATCATATTTACTGTTTAATTTCAGATGGGTGGAAGAAAGTGTAACTACGATAAGCATGAGTTGATAGAGGTTCTGAAGTTGTTCAGAACCGAAATATTAAATGCATTTGGTAAAAGTACTGATCCACTATGGGACAGAATATGTTTTCATTTTGGAAACAAGATCAAACCAACAGCATTGTACACAATTATCAAGTGCAATCGATTGAACTGCCATGATATTTTAGGAATCAGTGGCAAAGCTGATTCAGAAAATGATGAAGATGACGATGTTTTGAGTTTTACAAGTCTTACAGAAAATAATGATGATAATGATGAAAAAATGTTTGTTATTAATAATCACGTTTGGTTATCATTACTTTCTCCTGATGATAATTATTCAATGAAAACTGACTGGACACATACAATGTTTGAAATTCTTTCGACACAACTGGAAACTAATTGTATTTGGATGTTCAAAAGACATTCATTAAATTTATCTACGTCTGGATGCTACTTTAATTGTCAAGGATACTGCAAAGAATGTAATGCAACAATTGATTTAAGATGTATTAACAAACCAAAAAGTAATGAACCAGTACGATTTTCTTATAAGTTGAACGATGTAAATGAAAAAAAGCATTCTAATATAATGAAACGACCTTTGTCCGGAATAGAAAGAAATAACGTTTCAAAGAGGTTATGTGATGGAAAAATGGCAGTAAATTGGAGGAGAGAACACGTATCTGAAAATCCAAACAATCGTAAACTTTATTCGTTGGATGTTTTACGCAAGTCTCGTCAAGAGTACAAAGATAAGACACAATTCAAAGAAATTTCATCGGAAAAAAATGTTCTAGTATCTCTTTTGTGTTTGAAATATGAAGAAAAATATTGTTCAAGCATCCACAAAATAGGATTAGATCCTTTTTATATTTTTTATTGGACTCCAAGTCAAACCATTATATTTAATGATTATATTCGTAAACAAAAACGTAGTAAATTGTATATTGACGCCACAGGGACATTATGTAAAAAAATTGAGAGGCCTAATAATAACATTTCTGGTCATATATTTTTATATCAAGGAGTCATACACACAGGAACACGAAGTGGACAGATACCTATTACACAGATGTTATCAGAATGCCATAATATTAACCAGATCAATTATTGGCTTTCAGATTGGATCAGATATGCAAAAATACCAAACATTATAATTTGTGACCATTCATTAGCATTATTAGGAGGTATATCTAGATCGATTGCGGGCGAAGTAAGTTTAAAATCTTACATGGATAAATCGTTTTCAATTGTTTCAATGAAATCAAATTATACTTTGAAAACATTTATTCGGGTTGATTATGCGCACGTCATGAAATTTGTAAGTAACTGGTCCTGTTTTAAAGGAACAAATATCGATGTAAAAAAATTTTATCTTAAACTTATATCCAGAATAGTAATGTGCACAACGTTGAAAAATGCTGAGATAGTTATTAAAAATGTTTTAATAACATCCAATAGCTTATATGAAGGATATAATGATTACAATACTCCAAGTGAAAGTGAAAAGTCGAAGATACTTCTGAAAAAACAAATTGCGGGAATGGATGAAATAGAAATAGAGGATGAAGAAGACGATTCCATACCACAAGAACTTGATGAAGAAGAAGACGTCGATGGTTGCTTGAATGAATGGATAGTAAGTATAGAACATATTGCAAGAGAAAAATATGTAACTGAATCTACAGGCTCAGTATACGAAAAAAATAACTTTCATTATTTGCCTTCATTTTCAAAGTCATTCCTCAAATTGTTAAAAACATACCCGTTGTGGTCAGCTATAATGACACAACATTATAATGTTAATGAATTAACAGCGTCGTCAGCAAGTGTAGAAAGTTATTTTAATGATTTGAAAAATAGATCTTTCCACAATGATAAGCTACCTATTCGCGCTGATAAATTTGTCTGTAAACATGTGAAAGAAATTGAAGGTATGCTCAAGTTATTAGATCATGATATGAATGTTGAAGAAAATAAAAAAGTGAAGATAATTTGAAAGATATGTTTGAAAAAAAAAATGCAATTTGTTTTGATTTAGAATCTGAAAAGCTGGCTGAAATATTTGATCATGATAATATGAAAGTTGAAGAAAATATAAAAAATGATGATAAGTTGAAAGATATGTTTGAAAAAAAAAATGTAATTTGTTTTGATTTAGAATCTGAAAAGCCGGCTGAAATATTTGATCATGATATGAAATTTAAAGAAAATATAAAAAGTGATGGTAAGTTGAAAGATATTTTTGAAAAAAAAAATGCAATTTGTTTTGATTTAGAATCTGAAAAGCTGGCTGAAATATTTGATCATGATAATATGAAAGTTGAAGAAAATATAAAAAGTGATAATAAGTTGATAGATATGATTGAAAATAATGAAAATTGTATTGATTTAGAATCTGAAAATCCGGCTGAAATATTTGAAAATTGGCGAGGATTAGGAAAAAAAAAAAATAAGATCTTCGTACTATGCGGCTCCAGCTCCGGAAATAATGCATTCTAATGAATACAAAAAAATGGAAATAGCGTTAATTAAAAACGGGAATTTAGTAAATAAAACTAAAAATACCAAATATAACAATGAGTCATTTGTTTTGTCGAATACGTGCCCATTTGATGCTATAATCCAAGCACTATCCTGTGCATTTTGTGATAGTCAAGAATATAGCATGCATATTGAATCAAATTATAAATCCATTGAGGTTTATGACATAATAAAAACATTGGTAACACAAGGATTTTCAAAAGAATTCATAAATCAACGAATTATATTATTAAAAGATATATGTGAATCAGAAAGACTGATTAATAATAACATTCTTCTAAAATGCGAAGGAAATGTTTCAACGTCCTTCGAGAAGATATGTAATGGCATAGAAAGTACATATGAAACGTATACTTGTAAATATTGTTCATTTGAGTGGCAAAACAAAAAAAAAGTATTATATTTAAGATTAAATAGCTTTAATAATTTGGATTCAATAATAACAAAATCGTTCCGAGAAACATTACACTGTAGAAACTGTACGAAGGAAAATGAAGTGACTATAGAAATCGGAAATCAGTTATGGATAGACTGTGATATAACAAAATCGTCTGTCGCGAATTTGCCAATTGTTCTTAACCTAAAAAAAAAACTGATATTAAGAGCTGCAATTGTATACAGTGGACTTTTAAATTCTAAAAGCATTGGTCATTATGTTTGTGTATGTAGAAGAAACGATGGTGCATGGGAAGCTTACAATGACCTACAGACAAGAGTTACAGTAGCTCGTACAAGTGTTATCCACAACATTGGTGCAATTTTGTATACAATATAAAATTTAAAAATGAATGTTAACATAGGTTTTATTTGTATAATTTTAACATTTTATAATTAGTTGATGTTTTACGTAAAAAGGATAATTACAAACAGTGTTGGGAATAGATAACTAATAATTTATCTAGATAAAGATAAAGATAACAGTACCTAATTTTATCTAGATAAAGATAAAGATAGTTATACTAAATTTTATCTAGATAAAGATAAAAATTATTACATTTTTATCTAGATAAATATCAGATAATTTCATGTTTAATTTTGCAAATATTCAGTTATATAGGTATTATTTTTTTTAAATACATCATATATTTAAGACATTAAAAATTGATATAAAATAAAATAGTTTATTTTTTAAATATATATGAAATGTCATTCACTGACTTAATTTTATAATAACACAATGAAGCTGTTAGCTGACATTTGAAAAAAAAAAATAATAACTGTTTTTAAAATAATAATAAGTCAAACCCTACAACATAAAATAATTTCAAAAGTTCTTTCATTTAACCTATTATGCTTAAGTGTTTTTATTGCAAAAAAAAAATACATACTTATTTAAAACATAATAATACAAATTAACATAAAATAAAATTGTTTGTTTTTTAAATACATAAGAAAAGTCATTCACTGATTTAATTTAATAATACAAAGAAGCTAACATTTGGAAAAACAATAATGATATGACTTATCAAACCATGTTTGATCTACAACATAAAATCATTTCAAAAGTTCTATCATTTAACCTATTACGCCTAGGTGTTAAAACTTGTATTGCCTTGCTAAATAATCTCTCAACTGGTGCTGAGGATGGAATTGTAGTATTATACTTTAGGAATACCTCTTTAATAATAGGGTATTGGTTTAGAATGTCTAAGTCTTTTTTTGTTGAACTTAAGAATGATATAGCTTCTAAATTTGCATTATTTGATGTTTTTGTTTCAGAACCAGTGTTACTTATACCAATTTTATTTGTTGTACAGATATTGCTGTAAAATGCATTATCACTGTTATCAGAATCTATTTCTTCATCTTCAATAACCGAGTTTATAAAATGTTCGGAAGTTGTAGCTACGACACTGCACTCTTTTAAAAATAGGGTTTTACAAACATTTATATACCTAACAGGTATCCAACTGAGCTTGAATTTGGGGTGGCTTATGGAAGCAATAACGAATATTTTACTTTCTGGACTACTTAAATCGAATAGATAACTAAATCTAGTTTCTATGGATTTTATAATTATAAAACTTAATGGCTTACAATGTTTCAGATCTGTAAATGCTATTAATAATCTCCTTAGTACCAGAATAGTTGGTGCTACATAACCCAAAAAACTCCTATTTTCACCCTGTAATTTGTCCAATGATATAGCTAAGGGTTCCATGGTTTTGCTATATTCTTCTAAAAATACCCATTCATTTAATTTTAATTTGGTTAAATGTAAATCATCAAATAACTTAATAATTTGTGTTTTATGTTTCAAGATTTTTAGTGATGCATCATACAAAGAATTCCAGCGCGTTATTACAGGTACTGGAAATTTACAACCACATATTTCAAGTACTTTGTCTGAAGCAACAGTGCTTCTACTAATTAAGTTCCAAAAATTATACAATTTTTTAAAAGTTGATTCAGAAAGACGTAAATAGTTAGTATCAGTGATTTTAGCAATGTCTGTGGTCGCAATCAAATTTAATGTATGTGCACAACATTTTAAATGATGTGGTAAACAAAAAGAATCATCTGAATTAGGTAAATTATTAAAAATTTTCTCTATATCCATTATTTCCATGGTATCTATTTCTAAATCAGAATTATCATAATCAGAATTATTTTCATTTAAGTCACCAACTGAAGTTGTTGACTCGGACTGAAATGATGAGTCTATTGAAAATGTTCTAAATGACTTTCCAAAATTACTAGCGTTATCAGTCACTGTATGCGTAATTTTAGAATAATGGATACTGAAATTCTGTGTTATTTCTGTCATGACTTCAGCAATATTAAAGTAGTTGTGACTCCCTTTGATTCGTTTGCAGCCTAAGACAAACGATTTACGCAGATATGACTCGGAATCAATAAAATGACAAGTCATTCCTAAAAATAAAAATATAAATTAGAACTCTTCATATCTCTCTCTAGTCTAAAATATTATTATTAAGACTTAACAGATATCAGACAATTTCATGAAAAATTAATAATCATAAATCATAATTATTTAAAATAATATAGTAGGTTTAATAAGTTAATAATATATTAGGTATCTAGACACTAGGAGTTAGGACAGGTATATATTACATTAGAAACTTTATTTAACAAAACTGTAAGTTGCCTGTAACTACTTAATTTATTTGTTTACATTTCAATAACTAATTTTAGGGAATCATGAAATGTTAACTTAAAAATGTTTCTATAAATTTATTTAATAAATTAATGTTTTACCATTTTAATAATAATAGTGGTAAGTGTCTTTATACAATACTATTTCTTTAATAAATATATAATGTAACATATTATTATAAATATTAATTTAAAAAATGTATTTTCAAGATACCTACTTTATTAATTTATGAGAAAATTTAAACATAATATATTTTTTTAAGGAAGCTTCAAGTTTGCTAAATAAAGGTTTGACTGCATATTACAAAATGTACACAAATATCATACATACCCATGTAACTTTTATTATTCCCACTCCAAATATCAGCAGTTGTGCAGATATAATTTTGTTTTTCAATCAAATCCGTTAGCATTAATACATATGCATTGTAATTTTCTGTTAGCTGTTTTGATATTTGTTTTCTATTTGGCAGAATTGTTTCATCTTTTGATTGAGTCAGTCCCAGAATCAAATTGCGAAAACTTGGTTTTTCACAAGTTACAAGTGGACGCATCTCACTTATGATATACTCAAAAACCAAATCATTTATCTGTTGACACAAATTTTACTATGAACATCAAATTAATTCAAAACAATTAAAAAATACTATTATTTAGGTACCTAGTTAAAATTAAATTAAACAACATTAATATAATTAATTTGGTAAATAATATTATAGTTTATTTATGTATACTATATACATATTACATAGTAGCCGTGGATTATTATCTTCCAGTATGGTATGGTCTACCGACATTTTGTGTACTACCTACCTAACTAACTATAATAAATATAAGTATAGTATGCAGTCTACAAATTATATTATTTCTTATGGGTACTTTTCTACATATTAAACATCTTTCATGGTATGTACTAAATTGGATGTTTAATATTGAAATACAAAACAAATAATTAATACAAAATACAAACTATGTAAATGTAAATATATTTAAATGTTAGGAAAAACTTTAGAAGTAGGGTATTAATTATTTATATGTAATTTATATTAATAATAATATACCTTATAAAGTTATACCTAACTATTTTCCGAAACAAAATAAACAAATCTCAGGACTGAAAGGGTTAATGGTTAATTTGGTTTCCTACTTACCTAATAGAGTTAATTATATTATTAATTTACTCAACTTTATTAATATTATATTATTATTACCTTTTGCTTTGTAATTGCCTTTGAATGAATATCCAATAATTTTGTTTGCTTGGTATTTGTGAATTTATCTTTGTCCATAAGATTATTTCTCCTAGATTCTTCAACTTTGGACATGATTGAAGCATGTTTATACTAAAATAGGTGTAAAGTATTATTTATTAATATCTTAGGTGATTACTATTTAAAATAAATCGATCTTCTTAAAGTTATACATACCTTGTAATGGCTAAGGAAATTGCCACTTGAATTAATACTCCCATTCACAATTTTTGAGCAATTTTGACACGAGGCAGATAATTTATTTTTTTCTAAGGATACTATTTTATAAAATTCATTAAATAAATACTTCAATTTCGAAGTATTTATCAGAAGATTCGTAGATTCCGTTGTTTCAATTGATTGAGTAAATCTTGTATCATTATCTGTTTTTTGGACCTTAGATGGGCCACTTAAAACTTGCACAAACCGCTTCATAATTATTTAATCAAACAATTAATAAGAAAACTAAACAAAAAATAATAATAAAAACGGCAAGTTGCACAAAATGTCACAGATGACTGACGAGGAATAACTGAGAAGTGAGCTGTGAGAATATCAAATGATAACTGAAAACAGGCAACAGCCAACGGCGACTTATAATTAGTGGGAATAATATTATTAACTTCCACAATTTATAAATTTATAAATATAAAGAGTAAAGACGTATCACTCGTATCAGCTAATGACGATCGTCATAATATTATGGTTGCGGCCGGCGGGTAATAGGGAATCCTTATTAGGGATATATCATAAAATAATGTTATCGCTTTTGCTATTATTAGTTATTATTCTATAGAACGGCCAGCGAAACTATTGTGACTGCGGGCGCTGTCGATGACCGTTTTTGTGAAAACCAGGGGTTCTAATTATAGTTATTCTGGCTTCTACATAACATAGGTATTTTATATTTTTAGGTCTTTTCATTATTTACGATGTAATACTCGAGATTATAAATGAACATTCAATATTAAAATACATGGTATAATGACGTAAATATAAATATTTTTAATTTAAAAATTAAAAAATTTTTTTAAGTAAATTAAAATAAATTATCTAGATATGTTACTCATAGATAACTAGAATTTTATCTAGATGAAGATAAATATGATAGAGTTGAAATTTATCTAGATAAGATAAAAGGTGAATAATTTTTATCTAGATAACTTATCTAGATAAATTTATCTAGATATTTCCCAACACTGATTATAATATGTTGTACACATGTTATTATAATAAAAAAAAAAAAAAAAATACAATTGCTACATACAATAGATACAAGTTATTCACTTAATAAACCAATTCATTTTAACAAACTAATGACAAACAGAATTCAAAACGCATATTATAAAAATTCATTATAATATGATACATTATGGGTATTAAGATTTATAATTGATATGACTACTAAATTCTAGTACTCTACAAATTATAAATATTAAATATAAACAAAAATTTGAAAAAAAGTTTATTTTTCCAAAAATTATTCTGAATAATTATTGAGAATATTTTTTAGTCTGCCGAGTAGGCATGCAATACTTCAGTATACTGATACGGGAAACACGTAAGTAAATTTTAATTTATATCAAAATATAATTTAATTTTTAAACATTAAATAATTAAAAGACATATATTATAATTTTATTCATTATTACATGACTACGTGCACTTTGTTGCCGAATAATATAGCAACTTTTACATTATACAAAAATCGTTTAATACGTTTATGAATATTTGAAGTTTATGGTTTATAAATAATATAATTATTTTTATTTATATCATGATTATTATTATGTTCCTAGTGCCCAACTAAAATATACCAACATTTAAAACCATTTATAAAATATAATTGTATCTTTTTTTTTATCTAGATTAAAATGTATTTATCTTTATCTTTATCTAGATAAAAAAATACTTATCTAGTCCGAACACTGCTAATATACAGTGACCAACTTATAATCAACTGTACAGGAACTTGCCAACCTTTTTTTTTTTATATAGAAATAGTAGTAAAGTTGAAAGTGTTTGCTACTGTACAAAAAAAGTTAACTTCTCAATACACCATATGTAGGTTTTACAGGTACACATGTTATACATTGAAATTGATGTATTCGCCGCTGTGGTTATAAGATGAGGGTTGTACATGGATAAACAAGAACACTGATAATATATTTACAGTAAAATTAGTTTGATTTATTAAAACTACGATTTTCTGAACTGTACTGCACATCTGCACTACACTAAATACTACACTTCCGGCTCTCGCGTTGCCATGAGAAGCCATCGGTCGCTTGCGCCGCTCATTTGCTGATTGCAGCGTTTTAGTGATCCCACTGTCGCGTAGATATATACAATAATTATACATTACATCATAATAATATATTATGCTATAATATCTTATACTAACTATAATACCCATACAACATTATTTTAGGCGACGAAACGATAATAATAATAGAATATGTTTAATATGTATTCTCTTTCTGTTTTCTATACATGGGAGTTTATAGTGTACCTAATATTAATAAGTATTATATAATATTTAAAATCATATTAGATATTTTAATATTATTTATAACAATTTTATAAAGTTTATAGTAAAAAAACTTTGGTCATGGTAATTGTAAAGATAATAGCTCAGAAAAATTGTATTTTAGCAACCTACCCTTTCGAAAAGTTTAAGTGACCCGGCTGGCTAAACTTAAGGGTACCAAAACATTGAAAATAATAACTTTCAAAGTTCGAATTTGCTCTTACAAATACTTACTAATGGACTACTATGCGGGGGTGGAAAAAAACTTTCGAAAAGTTTAAGTGACCCGGATGGCTAAACTTTAGGGTGCCAAAACTTTGAAAATAATAACTTTCAAAGTTCGAATTTGCTCTTACAAATACTTACTAATGGACTACTATGCGGGGGTGGAAAAAAACTTTCGAAAAGTTTAAGTGACCCGGCTGGCTAAACTTTAGGGCGCCATAACTTTGAATATAATAACTTTCAAAGTTCGAATTTGCTCTTACAAATACTTACTAATGGACAACTATGCGGGGGTGGAATAAAACTTTCGAAAAGTTGAAGTGACCCGGCTGGCTAAACTTTAGGGCGCCATAACTTTGAAAATAATCACTTTAAAAGTTCGAATTTGCTCTTACAAATACTTACTAATGGACTACTTTGCGGGGGTGGAATAAAACTTTCGAAAAGTTTAAGTGACCCGGCTGGCTAAACTTTAGGGCGCCATAACTTTGAATTTAATAACTTTCAAAGTTCGAATTTGCTCTTACAAATACTTACTAATGGACTACTTTGCGGGGGTGGAATAAAACTTTCGAAAAGTTTAAGTGACCCGGCTGGCTAAACTTTAGGGCGCCATAACTTTGAATTTAATAACTTTCAAAGTTCGAATTTGCTCTTACAAATACTTACTAATGGACTACTTTGCGGGGGTGGAATAAAACTTTCAAAAAGTTTAAGTGACCCGGCTGGCTAAACTTTATGGTGCCAAAACTTTGAAAATAATAACTTTAAAAGTTCGAATTTGCTCTTACAAATACTTACTAATGGACTACTTTGCGGGGGTGGAATAAAACTTTCGAAAAGTTGAAGTGACCCGGCTGGCAAACTTTCAGGGATAATCTGAAAGTTGTTGACTTACAAATTCTGATTTTGTGCTTACAAATACTTACTAATGACTTACTAAAGTTTGGTGTGTTCAGATGTTTGGATAAAAAAGATCGTCCGGCTCCCGTGAAGTTAGCCGGGTTTTAAACTTTCAGGGATAATCTGAAAGTTGTTAACTTACAAATTCTGATTTTGTGCTTACAAATACTTACTAATGACTTACTAAAGGATGACCGAATATGAATTCGTTGGGGTGATGTTGGGCGGCTAACTTCACGGACATGTAATTTTACCATCTACTTTTTGAACATAACGCTCTAAAAACTTAAATATTTTTCCCAAGTCTATGATGTTATTTTTTCCTGATAGGTAGAATTATAACGAAAATTATTATGTGCAATGTGCTTATGTACTTAGAATATTTTGGAAGAAATCATTATTTGAACATAAAAAAACCATTGATTTTACTCATAAACGGTAATTTTACCATCTACTTTTTGAACATAACGCTCTAAAAACTTAAATATTTTTGCCAAGTCTATGATGTTATTTTTTCCTGATAGGTAGAATTATAACGAAAATGGATTATGTGCAATGTGCTTTTGTACTTACCTATAAATTGGAATTCATTATCCATATTACGTAATTCTCAGCTATAGTTTAAACGATTACATGATGTTTTAAGTATTTTATTACACAATGTACTAACGCCAATATACAATATACTAACGCCATATTCTATAGATATAATGGACTCCCCACTCTTCTCAAACACATTTGATACAGCACCAGCTGCTTCCTGTATTGCATTCCTGCATCAGGGTTATTTACCATTATACCCTTCGTAGGTTGGAGCGCATGCGTTAAAATATAAACGACAAAGGAATTCTGCCAGATGCCAGAAAGGGACAATTTCATTTCCTTCAACAACACATTATACACAGAATCTTCTATTTTTTTATAAATATAGTGATATATTTAAAAAATTTTTAATAAACAAGAAATAAGAAAAATGTTAACGTAAATACGTCATAATTATATCAAGTGCAAAATAAACTCAACTTAATCTTCCAGATTATGCGACATATTTCTGATGCGTACAATAAATCATTATAGGTAAGTACAAACTTCAAAATTATAAAATATTTACGGACCAACGGTAAAATATGAGTAAGAATACCGTGAATACTGTGAATACGTTGTTTTTTAACTCTGCGCACCAAATGTAGTATAAAAAACTGTAATTCTCAACTAAACTATATAAATTTATATTTTCCTGATAGATAATATCACACTGAATCTTTTTATGCACAAAACTTGCCTTAACTTCAAATATTTTTCAAGAAATAACGATTTGAACGTAAATATTTGGAAATTTTTCATCATTTTAGCGGGTTATTTTGTGTTTGAACATAAGGTTTATTTTCCTTTATTTTTTACCTAAACTTTATCAAGTTGTACTTTTCTGATAGACCAGGTCATGACGATTAAGAAAATATAACTTTTGTCATAGTACGATAGATATTTTTTATCCTAAATTACTTCGAAAAAATGTATATTGTGATAATCCAAAATATCGTGATTACAGTGGTTTCTTTTTTGAACATAAGCCTATTTATCCTTTAATTTTTACCCAAATTTTATGAAATTATATTTTCTGATAGACCATTTTATGACGAATAAATAAATATGATTTTTGTCATAGTACTATATTTATTTTATTTTTTTAATTACTACGAAAAATTATTTTTTATGACCAACCAAAATATCGTAATTTTCACCCCATTTTTCGGTCTTAGGGTTGATAAAAATTTTCCAACGGTAAAATATGAGTAAGAATACCGTTCTGAAGATTTTAAAAAAAAAATCAAGTCGATATATGCTATATTAAAAGAAAATAGGTTTTCATAGATTTTTGTTTAAGTCAGGCTGTTTACTTATGGCTGTGAATATGTATTTTTAACTCTGCGGACGTTTTGTAGTAGAAAACTTTATTTCTCAACTATGAGTTATACTTTTTTCTAATAGACCAGGTCATGACAGTTAAACAAATTTAATTTTGTCCTTGAGTACGATAGATATTTTTTAATTACTACGAACAATAATATTATTGTTAT